>JAQZBX010008964.1:0-47039 GCA_029593785.1 Cabassous unicinctus | reverse complement strand
TTTTTTTTTTTGAGACCTGTTTTGGTCCAGGCTTTAAGGAGAATACAGCAATCATAATGACAGGTTGTACAAACAGAAGTCTAGTGATTTACTACTTTTCCATCACTACAGCATTATTCCAAGTATACTTAATATAATAACCAGTGGGAATAAGCACTTTGTCATGAGAATGTTTTGAATATTTACTCAAATTTGCATTTACTAAACCTTTCGTCTACTTGCAACCAACATAATCCACAAGTAGGTCCATAATCAACATTGACTCACAAGGGGATTGTGCATTATTATGCAATAAAATTAATAAATATTATTTGTTCATTTTAACTTATATGCTATCTGTTCATTTTAACTTCTGCATCTGAGCAATTAAGTTAGAAATCAATCTTACTAATTTTATTAGATAATCCCTATATTATGTCAAATAAGGGTTTTATTTCTTGGCAACTATGCCAAACCCTTACTTCCTACTATCTTACTTTTTGGAAAACTAATCTTAGATGCAAGAGGAGCAAATAAATTAGTAAGCAAATATATAAACACAAATTGTCCTCATTAAATGATAAAAATAACAATTAATGTGGTGTTGAAAATTTGAAGATAACTAAAATACTGGACATAAACAGCATGTGAGTTGGAAGATGGCACTCTGAGCTTTAACATTATTGTGTTACTAAGGAAGGCAAAAAAAAAATGTTTGTCATTAGACTTCATTAGAATTAAAATTGTGCACACAAATTTCAAGAGTAACATTATATGATTAAGAGAATAGGGTTTGCTATTCCTAAATCAGCAGGGAGAAGCAAGTGGGAAGAGAAAAAAAAAAATCACACACAAGCAAACATCAAGAAAAGCAAATAAACCAGAAACAATAGATTATAAAGAAATATAGAAATGTTGAATAGAAAAAATAATATTAGAATCAAATTCACACATACTAATTTATTTCAGTAAACATAAATATAATAGACTTGTTATTTTTAAGGTGCTGTCACTTAATATTTTACCAAAACCTCACATTTATGCTATTTACATTATATACATGGAAGAGTTGAGACTCAAATAATTATAGAATACTTGAACAATATATTTAGTAAACTAGATTGAATGAATATACACATGTGTATAAGCATATGGAAATAGTGTGCATATTCACTCCACTTTATTAAACATTTGTTCAAATATTTAATGTTCAAACATAGGATATAAATGTATATATGTATGTATATATATATATAAATGAACAATTAGAAAGTGAAATAAATAATGTTTGCAACAGTTAGAGATCGAGTATTTGTAAAATGCTATGTAAACTGGTCATTTAGCAAACCTGAATTAAGAAAAACAACAAAAATAAATATAACAAAATGCAATTAAGTTAGAAGTCATGAAAATATAAATTTAAAAAAATCCATATATTTGGCAATTTAAATACATACTTCTAAACTCATGGGACAAAAATAAAATTTATAAAAGTAATCTAAAATACTTGGATGCAAAGAACACATTCAATAAACAGAAACCAACAATGAACAAGTGGAAAATGAAATAGAAAGCAATAACATTTACAATAGCATTACAACAAGAAATTCTTAGGAATGCATTTAACAAAAATTCTTCATAATAAATTATAATGAAATTGCTACATATCACAACTCGGAGAATTGAACAAAAGGGATATTAAATGGAAAGTGAGAGCATTGGATTAGAATGGAGAGTGGGTGTTGCTTAGTGGTTGAGTGCCTGCTTCCCATGGACAAGGTCATAAATTCAATCCTAGATACCTCCTAAAAAAATTTTTTTAATGGATTAGAATAAAAGGAAGTCTGAAAATTAAATGAGTTAACATCCTACTTGAGACGTTAGTAAACTAAAACTGCAAAAAATTCACAGTGGCAGTTAGTGAGTTAAATATATGTCAGAGACTTAAATCTTCTCTGTTCACATTCCAGTTAAGCCCTGAATCTCAGCAGAGTTGCAGCCAATACCTACTCTCCAGATCATCCAACTGGGCCAGGACAACTAACAAAATGATGATGATGGACAACGCCCATCCCAAAAAACAGAGTTTCTACAACTGCAGGCAAAACAGTTCCTTCTACCAGCCCGATAAAAGCTAATCCCCTTCTCTGTCTGAGGCGGAGAGGGCATCACCATGCCCAGATCCTCAAGGGTGAGGAATGAACAAACATAAGGAAGAAATGAAACCATAGGCAAAGTAAATTTATGTATATTGTAGTAACGGAAGAACATGTAACATTGTTATAAAGATAGTGGCTACCAGAAGTTCTGAGGGGAAGGGTAGGGAATAATAGGTGGAACATAGGGCATTTTTAGGGCGTTGGAAGTTAAGTGTAAACTACAATGTAAACTATAGACCTTGGTTAGTAGCAATGCTTCAATATTTATTCATCCATTGTAACAAATGGCCTGCATAATTGTAAGATGTTATTAATAGGGGAAGACATGGGGGGTAGATGGAAATCCCTTATACTTTCGATAGAACTTTCCTGTATTCTAAAACCTCTTTAAAAATAAAGTTCATTATATAAAAAATTTGAGGGTAAAATGCAAAAAATTAAGGATAGAAGGCAAAATTAAGATGACATTCAATATTTAAAAAATAGAAAACAAAGGTAAGTAAAAAATGTCAAAATTTGTGCTTTTAGGAACCTAGTAATATAAGCAAACCATCTATAAAGTTAATTTTTAAAAATGAGATAGACAACACAGACGTAAATAATTTTAGAATCACAAAATGAAAACATAAGTTGTACAATACAGCTAGAATAGTAATTGTAAATGTATCCCAATTATTTTGAACACTTAGATGAAATGATCAAATACATGGAAAACTAAAATTTACCAAAACTAAATTTCAAAAAAAAATAATAAAAACTAATCAATATTCTTACAACTAAGAAATAAATAATTTAAAATATCATGTGGGAAAACTCCTAGTGTAGATGGTTTTAGAGGCAAATTCTACAAAATTTAATCTGTTCATAATGAACAGATTATGCCAATTATATACAACAAACAAGAGGGAATGCTTCATAATAATTTCTATTAAGCCAGTATAACCTTAATGCCAAATCTACCCAATGATAGCATGAGAACCAATTTATAGGCCAATCTTTCCATGAAATATAGATCAAAAGTCTTTATATTCACAAATCCTACAGTGTATAAAAATGATTATCCATCATGAGCAAGTTCCATTTATGCCAGGATTTAAAGTTTGGATTAACATAGAAAATTCATAAAGTTAATTTACTATATAAAAAGATTAAAGGAAAAGAATTGTATGATCAACACCATATGATAAATTCACAAGAAGAAGAAAATATATTTGATAATATTCTAAACTTATTTATAATTATATCTCTTGGCAAAGTAACCCAATAAAGGTTTCTACCAAAAACTCACAGCAAACAAAATTTTTAATTAAAAATATTTGAAGCTTTTTTTCTAAAATAAGAAATATGATTTTTAAAAAATAGTCATTATTGCCTCTTTTATTCAATGGTGTACTAAAGGGCCTAGCCAGCACAGGAAACAGAAAATAATAAAAAGAATAAAAAAGAAAAAAATAAATTCAATAAAGACAGGCAAATGATTAAAAAAGAAGAAATGCAAAAGATGCTTTGGTTGTTTACATATACAATGCAAAAGAATCTACAGTCAAATTATTGATAATGAGAGATCTAGATACCTTTAAGATAAACATACATGGGGAGCAGATGTAGCTAAAGTGGTTTAGTGCTTGCTTCTCATGTATGAGTGTAGGAGGTCCTGTGCAATCTCAGGTACCTGCTAAAAACATACAAAGAATCTATTGCATTTTTATTCATCAGCTACAAAAAAAAAATAATTAAAATAAGTATAATTTACAATATTAACAGAAAACTGAATTTCTATAAATATATTAATAGCTATGTTATAACTTTTGTGGAAAATTTTATAGAAATATATTAGAAGGCACAAAAAAGACAAACAAATGGTTTGGTGTATCAAGGTAATGGGTAGATTATCTCAATATTGTAAAGATATCAACTTTCTCTAAATTGATATACATTTCTATGCAGATTGAGAGCTAATTATAAAGACATATTTTTTAAAGTAGAAAATGTAGTTGAATTTTTCTATTACTTCTGGATCGGAAAGAATTTCTTAAACAACACATCCAGATATAAAATATCCATAAATGAAAAGAATGATGCATTTGACATCCTTAAATTTATGAACTTCTATTCAACCAGTCATCATGAAGAAAGTGAAAACACAAACAACAAAGTGGATAATCTGTCACATAAACTGAAAAATAATTGATATCTATAACATAAAATGTAATAGAAATTGATATGGAAATGTGAAACACCCAATCTAACAACGATAAAAGACACAAATAGATATTTCACAGAAGAGAAAACACAATCGGCCAATAAATATAGGAAAAGAAGCACATTCAAGCAAATTTCCAATTAAGACCACAACGAGATATAATTCTAAACAAACTCAATTGGAAAATTAAGATATCTGTCTGTATCAAATGTGACTTATTTGGAAATGCCTACGGGGTCTGGCATATAAAGAATACACTAAAAATGTTTGTCTAATAAATAAAATGCAAATTACAACCAGACTGAGGACTATTACCAATGTCAGATTAGATAATTTTTTCTCTATAGAAGATGATTGCTGAGAGAATGATGTTCACATCGACAAAAGTAGGAAAGTCAGAAGAGAAGTCTAATTTGTGTGTAAGTAATATTTTAGACATTTTAAGTTGAGGTGGTGTCATGATATATAAGAAAATGTAAAGCTTATTGAGTCTTAGAACTGGCACTTGATAGAATTATAGTTCTGATTCAGTTAAATGTTTTCAGGGTTGTTTAAATTGAGCAACCATAGGTTCCAGTTTTCCCCCAGGACAGCCCTAGTTTTCTGGGCATGCTATCCATAAAACATATCCTTTCATTTTCAAAGGCATCCATTTTTGGATGAAAAATTATGGTGGCACTCTATATAAGTTAAGTCTCAGTCTTCTCATGGCTAGTTTGATAAGGGATATGCACAGATCCTGAAAACTGATATATGGGATCCTCAAATTTTCAGACAGATAATTTCAAATTAATCATGAAAAAATGCCAGAAGATTTTGAAATGAAATGCCTCAGGGGTAGTCACAATTGGCACTCACCAAGTTACTAGTGATGTAGTATGGAAATCATTTTCACTTGAACAATGATTTATAATCACTTTTATAATTAGTTGATAGCAATTAGAGAGTGGAAAGTTCTATCCTGCTCATCAAGAGCAAAGCCTTGACAGAGTTCTATTGCTAGAATAGATGAATATTTCAGAATCCCAAGATCATATGCTACAAACTTCATTTGTATGAAATTTGTAGCTATAATGTGCATTCCAACATATGATGGAATTTTGCTAAAAGCTCCATGTCCATTAACTGTAGATTATTGTGTTGTAACGTATGTGTCTATATTTGCTGGTATGCACTATAAAGACTTTTATATTAAGCAGCCTCATTGATTAACATGGGCAGGGGGAAAGGGGATATTCTGACTGGACAGGTTCCATCTTTTGAAGCCATGAATATTTGGTCCAATTTTCAATGTCAAATGTAGACTCTAATTTATTCAGACTTTGCTTTGTTCTTTCCCACCATTCCCCCCACCCAGCCTTAAAATCTACAGGGTAATATTAGGCATTTGAATTTATTAGCATTCATCAAAGGGCATTTTTGGCAGCATTATATCACAAACGCTGACATTGGCATATATAAAACAATACATGTGTGAGCCTGCAAAGAAAGGGAATTTGAAGGGAATGTCCATTATAGAACTTAAGTTGGTTTTTCTGGATCAAATAAAATTATAGAGGCGCCATGCATAGTGCTGTTGCTGGAGGCCATCATAAACCCTGGTTTTCATGGGGTTATATGGTCTTTTTGGCAATGAAAAAAAAAAAAAAAAAACCCTTCTGTGTTTAAGTTGCAAAGGCATTGAGGCAGCCTCAGAAATGGGAAACTTTTTTTCCCAATTAAAAAATAAGAACCTAAAAAAAAAGGCATTTAAAAGCAAATGAAGTCCAAAGTACAGTTGCCTTGAAGACCTTATTCTGAAACCATGTGGTTTTTTCCTTCCCATAGTAAATGTACATTATGTGATTATAGCTGTCTTCAGTTAGTGTCTTTGAAAAACAAGGAAACATCTGTCTGTTACCTTGATTAATTTATCAACTCTAGTATAAAGTTTAATATGCAAATAGTGTGGAGATGACAAGACAAACTGGTAAGCCTCCTATCACTCATTTATTTCTTATGATACAAAATGACACTTTTCTATTATTTTATGTGAGAAGAAATCTAGTTTTAAAATTCACACAATTTTCTAATTCATTGTGTATTTGAGACTTTTAAAAAATAAAATCATAGTGAAATTGAAAATGTGAATCACACTGGATGCCTTATTTTCTCATAGGGAATAGCTGCATATTCAGATATATCTAAATAATTTACCAAACCTTTCAGTGATGATAGTCAGATATTAACTAGAGAGGGGTTTTATTTCTCTTCTACATTGTGAGTCTGACTGTATACTTGCTATCAACACAAAATGCACATGATAAATTAAACCAGCTAGCCATTCCATCTCTGATGAATTTCTTGGGCTCTGTTATGAAATTGTCAATTGAAAAAAAGATTTGAATCTGTTACTGAATTGATGTTATGTCCTTCCCAGTATCACAACTGAAGGCATATGACGTTAGTTTGTCCCATTAATGTGTTTGTTCAGTTTGATCATTTGGTTTAGGTAGTCTATGAACTTTCACCATTTACAAATTATTTTCCCTTCATATATTGATATGTACTCTGTAGGGTGATATGTTGAGAGACTGTGTAAGTATCCTGTTCTCCAACAATCTTTTCCCAATAATTTTAACATCCATTGGCAATTCTTAATTCAAGTAATCATTTTTATGTGTCAGGTAAAATGACTATTTCCTAATTCTAGTATTCTTTCTACATGTCTTAGTAGACAGTAGTCTGCTAGAGAAGATCCTCCCATTCCAAACCCTCCACTTCAATTATTTGTTTTTTTAAATATATATAATTAAGGACTCGTGGATACTTTGCTTAATTAATATTTTAAGCCATTTCTGTTAACATTTATTTGATGACAAGTTTTCTCTAACTTGGCCAGTGAAAGAAAGCCCTGTCTATATGGTTTCTATGTTTTTTAAAATCTCTTTGTTACTATATTTATCAGCAATATGAATAATAATTGCCACCATTGTATTATATGGATATGTTTTTATCATTTTAACTGTACATTCTAAATATAATTGAAACTTTATAATGTTCAGCATAAACTATGAAGAAGATATATGTGATTTAGCTACATATATATATTGTAAAAAAAAAAAGGCTATGATATTTTGTATATTACCATGTGGCTTTTCTCAGAATAATATGAGAAGTGGATGCATAAAAGTTCCTTGGATGTAGATTTTTGTTAGCTGGATTCCAGCCAATAAAGGTCTCACCCAATAATTTCACCCAAATTCTCAGGGACACCTACATGAAAAAACGGTTTTAGAATAGCTTGGCAAAACATAAGGACCATATAGATATTTGGTCCTTGAAACATCCCAGCAATATATGAATATTATGGCAGTTTATGAATTAACAATATATGAATTGTTTGAAGTGACTTGAACATGGGGACCTTAAATCAAAGGGTGAATTCATGTAATTTTAGTCATTTATGGTATTCTTAAAAGAAAGACTTCTCAATTTCTCTGTAATATAAGAAATAACATTTATCTAATGACTAAGATACTTCCATCTCATCTAGGGTGAGTAACATAACACATTCCTTTATCAGAAAAAGCTAGTGCTACAGGATACATTAAATTATTGGAAATATGTAAGGTGGGAAAAAGGAATTTATGAATGCTCATTATTATGATACTACTTTTTAGTTCGAAAAAGTTGTTTCAGGAATTCTAAGTATTCCATTTCAGAAGAATTGATTAAATTAAATTTATTTCAATTAATCATTGTAAAGGTTGAGTTTTTTAATTACAAAGATTTATAATTAAGGAGGTAAAGACAATAGGTTAGCAGTGCATATTGGATGTGCTGGAAATCGACTTCATATGAAAATGGAAAAATCCGACTAAACTGTGCATGTCAATAAGTGGCATATTATTAGCACCTTGTAAAGCTCTCCTTTTGTAAATTCTGTGAAATTATATTTAGACTTCTAAACAAGGAAACCTTCTCCCAGAACCTTGTTCTTTGCATTGTTTACTTTTATTTTTTATTTCTTGTTTTTACTGGATGCGTCTTGTTTGTAGAGAAGAGCCATGTTCACCAATTTTTAGGTTGTATTTGTTTCAGATTTCACAATATACCTATTTTTACCTACACACGTTTTTACATGGCTTTGGATGCCATTTCTAAAATAATGAATGTCAGTAAAGAACATATTCAAAAGAGTTAGTGATACAAAATGACCATTTTTATCTAAAAAATAAAATGGTTTGCTAACTGGAATATAAAAATGGAACAAATATCTGAGCATTTGATTTTCAGGTCATCTCATTATACAGGAGTGCAGGTATAGCTTAGGTATCACAGAGGTGCAAGTTATACAAAAGGCATGAACACTTAACTGCATTTGGAACGACACAATTTTTGCAGAACTTTGCATCTTATTAGCCAAATATAGGAGTTTCTTAAAGTATACAAAAATGTAATGTGATAAAATTGATAATATAATAATAATGTACTTTTAAAACACAGAATAAACATATTATAATATTTTATATTATTATTATATATATTTATATTATATTTTAAATTTGATTAATTTTGAAAACAAATTATGAAAACAAAAGGACCAAAATATTTATATAAGCTAAGTCATAAATTTCTCCTCTCCAAAATTAGTTCAATGAAAGTAAATAGTGATTGAATTAATGGCCCAATTTTCACCTCTCCCTTTATATATTTTGCTAGTGATAGATATATAGATATATACAAGTATCTAATATAGATCACATATATTTGATAAATAATAATCCATGTTTTAATTTGACACATTTTAACAGCTTACATTCTATTTAATAATTTTCATATTTTATAACAATTCAATAGCTAATATGGTAATATCCTGGCATAATATTATCACAAATATTCTAAAAAATATATAGACAGAGGTTAAAGGGCTTAATTCACACACATAACAAAATTCTAGCTAAATAGAAGCTTAAAGGCCTTATAGAAAGTCCTGCTCTTCTTAGAGGTAAAAACGATGTTATAAGTTGTTTGTGTTATCTGGCACTGGAAAAGGTATATACTGACTTTGTGAAACATTGCCAAGTATTATTTGGTAAATATAATTTTCTCTTTGTCTTCCCACAGGGTTTTTTGTTTCTTGATTTCTGATTGCCAAAAAAGGTAGGAAATGAAATTTTGTTTCTTTATCACCATACTAATTCAACAGAATACTAGACAATGCTTGCTAGTCTGTAAGTGGTTTCATGGTAAAGAACCAGGACATGTGAGTGAATGGATTTGTGAAAAAGTAGTTGAGACATTAGGAACAAAGACTGATAGTAATACACATGTATTTCTCCGTGTGGAAGTTGAAAGATGGGAAGGTCGCTTTTGGTATTGGGACCTATGTTTTCCAGTGCATTTGCTAATGATGAGGAAGGCAACATAAACAAGGTGGTGGTGAAATACTCTGACAACACTAAAATATTTTGGTTAGTTAAAAACTAATGAGGTTTGGGAAATACTCCAGATGGCTCTAATCATATTGGAGAATTGGGCAGCCCAGTGGCAGATGAAATTCATTTTTGATAAATGTACAGGAAGGAATATTGAAAAATTATCATCTAAACTCTCCACGTATACCATGAGGTTTTGAACTTGCAAATTCTCAGAAGCAAGACATTTACTGCAACCATTGCTGGTTCAATGAAGGTGTTCCCCCAATGCACATCTTTTGGAAATGCCTGAGTAGATGCTTGGATGTGTTTAGAAAGAGGTTTGAAAATGAAAATAATAGGGAAAGCTGTTTTGAGACAGATAAAGAATGCTTTACCCACTGCAACAGGATGGATTCCTTCTGGGTAACAAGTGAGAAGTGACAGAAACAAGAAAGTCACAAAAGCTTGTGGAAAGAATGACTTATTATTGAACTAATATTGAAAGGCTGACAACTGGAGATCACATTAACATATGCCCAAACCAGTTAGTACCATAAAGCTTTTCATTTTGAGCAAGATTTTAACCATGGAGAATTGGATCTCATTAACAGGGCAGCAATGTAGAGCCCTGAAAATTAATACATGAGTTTAAAGATTTGGCACTTGAAGGTTAAAAAATTCAAGGCTTTGCTCTATGTGGTGCTTAGTTGTAGATGATAATTCCTGAATGTGTTTAGACACAACATCTTTGTGATCTTTATACTCTAAGAAAAGGACTGATTCTATCAGTATATAAAAATATCATGCTCCCAATTCACCATTGCTTGGGTAAGTAATAGGTAGAGATAGCAGGGAAAGTAATAGATGCACACACAAAGGATTGCCTTAAACTGAAGACAGTCAAAAATAACTTGCTCACAATATTTTTTTGAGTGTTTCTAAATGAGTAATTGGAAAAACTATTTTCACTAGTGTGTTTTGACTCACACTCAATTAAAAGGGAGAGAAACATTTTATAAATGCAAGGTTCATTGATAAAGCTGACAGCACATTTTTAACTAAATAAAACCATTTACTCTAGTAAAGGTAATGTTTTAGTTTTGAAGGTTGCTTAAACAAACACCATGAAATGGGTTGATGAAATAATAGGAATTTATTCACTTGTTGTTTGAGGCTGGGAAAAATTTCAAATCAAAGCGTCATCAAGGCAATGCTTTCTTCTTTAAGACTGCTGTTCTGGGGCTGGCTGCTGGATTCTTGGTTCCTCTGTCACCATCAAGGCATATGGCGGTGTTTCCTCAACTCTCCCTTCTCTTCTGGGCTCCATCAATGACCAGCCTCTTGCTTCCTGTGGCTTTCTCTTTGACTGCCTGAATTTTACTCTGTTTATGAAGGACTTCAGTAATAGGATTAAGACCCATTTTGATTGACATAGGCCACATCTTCTTAACTGAAGCAACCTCATCAAAAGATCCACTTACAATGGCCCATACCCATGGGAATGATTTAAATTTATGAACATGATTTTCTGGAGTACATGCAGCTATGAAACACCACAAATATGAAAATACATATTATTTTCTCAAGGGATTAAAACAAAATATTTTGCTCTGTTACAGATAAGTGAATTGTGGTAGGGTAAATTATCTTTAAAAATTTAAGAATTCATGAAAAATTAGCCAAACTGTCATGTTTTTATTAGATAAAACTGTTAGCCTTAAAAATACAAGTTAGCAGGTATTTAAGATTATACTACATGTTCTATGACCACTGAATATGATTTAATATGCTGGCCTTAAATATGACACAATAAACCTATCAGCAATTATATATTATATATTCATATATATGCATTTATATGATATATATTAGTATGTATGTTTATATATTATAAATATATAGCTAAAAGTATATAACTCTATTACTGTGTGTATTATATCCATAGATGTATGTGCATCAGTAATTTTTCATTTGTAGAATTTACTGCAAGTCTTCTTTTCTTTTGGTGCATAATTCCTGAATGAAGAATTTAATGAAGCATATGTTTTGCTTTCCACTGTACAACATTTGAGTTATAATTTCTTGGTGCTGTAATAGTTCTCTTGGCAGGGGCTTTATTTGGAAAGCAGAATTCAAGAGTCCTATGTCCTAACATCTTTTTGTAACAGATGTCCATTATTGATTCATGCAAGGTTATCTGTATTTATTAATTTATTTATTTTTAATGAAAATGTATATAGGTTCACAACCTGAATATTGGAATACAGAAACGATAAGCAAGTCTTTGGATCATTTTAAGATATCTGTGTGAGACTTTAGGGAAACTGATTAAATGTTTGTTTGAATCTACACCGGAGCAAAACTATCTCAATGTTGGTTTAGAGACTTAGAAAGCTTACCAAAATGCTGGCAAGTTTTAAATCAGCTGGGAAGGCCAAAGGAAACTACAGTTGCTGAAAGAGCAGTGATGAGAAATAAATAAAATGAATGAAGCAGGAAGGAGGCAAGGGGCTGTTCAATAACACTTCTTATCATAAGCATGTCCCTCTGAATGCCACATGTTCTCTCAAGATGTTGAACAGACGCCTTCTATGGGGATGCCCTAGTCATCAACTGCATATTTAAGGAAGGCACCTGAAACTGTTATTGAATCCTTCTGCAGGCATCTGCATTGCCCTCTGGCTCTCAGCGTTCCTAGAACTGAACTCTTACTAGCAATAAATCTCTTCCAGTACACTACACTGAAAGTTCAGCAGTCAAATATGCTGTTTCCCTTTTACTGAAGAGTTGTATAAGTGAAAATGAATAATATTGGACACAGGAGTTACGAACAAAAGCACTTCCATATGTGTTTAAAGAGGCCATTCTTCACTTCTGGGAAGGGCAGCAATAGGATCAACCTTGAAGCATCCTCGTGTAACTACTCTGGTTCTGTAAGAAAGCTAAGCTTCTTCCTAATTTTCTCAGTGACGAACCTGATTACCTTGATGATGTTAGTTTGATGTGGCAAAGGAAAGTCTGGTTGAAATTGTAATTTGTTAATAAAACACCAGGCAGAAAAATTGTTTAGAAAGCAGAGAACCCAAACCATTGAGCATGACAACCACAAAAGCATCAGTTCAGGAAGCTCTCCTCATACCACTCTCACATTACACTCACAATTGGACATTCATGGACACCCTTTCAGTAGCAAGCCAAGTGTTTTTTAGTGTTTTAATTTAATTTATTTAACCTCCTCCTTCTCTTCCCTCTCCTCCTCCTCCTCCTATTCCTCCTTCTTAAATTTTAATTCTCCCAGGAGCCCTGGGTTCAGGAAACAAAGGAAGAAAATGGCTGCTTATTCTGCTTAGTTCATCCTATTACCAGAAGAATAACCTTATCTCTTAACTTGCTTTACACAAAAGTGAGCAGAGAATCCTAGTTAAGATCCTGTTAGCAAATTTCAGCATGTTGCTTGTGAATGAATGGATAAGTGAAATTTTCACTGTCCACATAGAGAAACCACAGCTAAAGAAATTGGCTTGGCATAATCAGAGAAAAAATGAAGGAGCTTATTAATTCTAGTCTCTCATAATGAAAGGGAATGGGAAATAAAGCAACATCTTCAAAATCATTGTTTATTTGGTTTGGGTTGCCCACAGCATTTATATCACTAGACTATAAGTACTGTGGAACAGCCATCCTGTTTTGCACATCACAGATATATGAGAGATAATCTATGCTCTCTGAGAGCAAAGCTTTTCTCTCTGTCTTTTTGTTTTTCATGACTCTACACTACATACAATTTAGCAGAAAATAAATGTTTAATTTATTTAAACATTTATATATGGGAAGATGGCATCAGATTAGGCTGACAAGGCTCAGCTCTCTCTCAAAAACAATAGAGAAGGAGACAAAATCTGTCTGAGGGACCTGCTTTGGAGGTCAGCAAACCAGGACCATGCTTCACAACTCCAAAGAGGGTGAGGGACAGAGAGATGAAGAACATCTGTGAGTTACTAAACCTCCCAGCCACCAGGAACGGGTCCCCACCCTCACCTCAAAGTTACTAAGCTGGGGTAAAACCCCTGGCTCATTGCAGCTGACTGAGAGGGGAGCATATGTCTCCCCCCATCAGCTGTTACAACAGAAAAGGGAGGGGGAGTCAGAGGGCTTTTCTTCAATAAATTCAGCCAGAGGAGCCCGCTTTGAGTCTCAGTGCTGGCCAGACCAAAACAAAAGAAAACCAGAGAGATACACCTCCATGGAAAGGGACACCAACAAGCTCCATTTGCTGGCCAGTGTAGAAATTGCATGGACAAAAACTGCACTTGGGTTTTTCTGTTCTCTAACTTCTTGGAGAAAATCTGCACCCCATTAGTGAGACCTTGGCATGATTCTGATAACTTAATTTGGGCAACTTTAAAGACTTAAGAAAAGTTGAACTGAATAGCAAAGAAGAGTTGTGAAAAAATAATAACAATAGGCAAGAGAAAGAAATTGGCCATCAAAGTAAATTCAACAACATATTCAGATGCCTAGATATCAGCAAAAAATTACAAACCACACTGAAAATAGGAAGAGATGGCCCAGCCAAAGACACAAACCAAATATCCTGAAGAAATACAGGATTTAAGACAATTAATTAGCGACAATGACACAACTCTCCTAAATCAATTTAAAGAATTGAAAGAAAAATATTACTAAAGAGATAATGGATATTAAGAAGACACTGGGAAAGCATAAAGAACAATTTGAAAATCTTCAAGGAAAAGTAATAGGCCTTATGAGAATGAAAGACATGATGGAGGAGATTAAAAATACATTAGAGGCACATAAAAGCAGAGTTGAATTGCTAGAAGACGAATTAGTGGTTTTGAGGACAGAAAATCTGAACTGGAAAAGACAGGAGAACAGAAAGAGAAGAGAATGGAAAAAATTGAACATTGTCTAAGGGAATTGAATGACAACGCAAAATGCAAAATATATATATATATTGATACGCATTATCGGTGTCCCAGAAAGAGAAGAAAATGGAACACACACACACACACACACACACACATATATATATATACACGCATTATCAGTGTTCCAGAAAGAGAAGAAAATGGAAAAGAGGCAGAAAGAATATTTGAGGAAATAATGACTGAAAACTACCCTACCCTTAGGAAAGACATAAATATCAATATCCAAGAAGGATAATGCACCCCAAACAAAATAAATCCAAATAAACCTACCCAGAGACACCAACTATTCAGAATGACAAATATCAGCAATAAAGAGAAGATTCTGAGAAAGTAAAGCATCACATACAAGAGAAATGCAATAAGATTAAGTACCAACCTCTTATCAGAAACCTTGGAAGAGAGAAGAAAGTGGTATGATGTATTTAAGGTACTGAAATAGAAAAACTGCCAGCTAAGAATTCTGTATCTGGCAAAGTTGTCCTTCAAAAATGAAGGGGAGTTCAAAGTCTTCACAGACAAACAAAAACTGGTAGAATATGTTACCAAAAGACCAGGATTACAAGAGATACTAAAGGGAGTGCTGCAGCCTGAAAGGAAAAACAAGGTGAAGAGACTCAGAGAAGAGTGTAGAAATGAAGATTTTTCAGCAGGAAAATTAAAGGTAAAAAGACAATAGTATGATATGACAACAGAAAGCCAAAGGTCAAAATGGATGAAGTAAGTAATGCCTTTACAATAATAACATTGAATGTTGATGGATTAAACTTCCCAATCAAAAGACATAGACTGATATAATGGATAAAAAAAGATGAGAGACTTTTGTGATGACTACAAGAGACTCACTTCAGATGTAAGGACATAACAAGGTTAAAAGTGAAAGTTTGGAAAAAGATATTCCACGTAAATAGTAACCAAAAAAGAGCTGGAGTAGCGATATTCATATCAGACAAAAGAGATTTTAAATGCAAAACAGTTATAGAGGATAAAGAAGGTCATTATATATTAATAAAAGGGGCAGTTCAGTATAGAAATAACTACTAAATAATTATGCATCTAACCTCAGAGCCCCAAGATACATGAGGCACACACTGGCAAAGCTGAAGGGAGAAATAAATGTCTCTGCAATAATAGTTGGAGACTTTAATACACCACTCTAAATATTGGATAGAAATCTGGACAGAGGATAAATAAACAGAGAGCTTGAATAACATGATAAATGAACTAGATTTAACAGACATCTACAGAGCATTGCACTCCAAAACAGCAAGATATGCATTCTTTTGAAGTGTTCATGAATCCTTTTCCAAGATAGACCATATATTGGGTTACAAGACAAGTCTCAATAAATTTAAAAATGATTGAAATTATACAAAACATTTTCTCTGATCATAATGGAATGAAGCTAGAAATCAATAATGGATGGAAAAAGGGAAAATCCATAAATATATGGAGATTGAGCAACACATTCCCAAATAATCAGTGGGTCAAAAAAGAAATTGCAAGAGAATTCAGCAAATATCTTGAGATGAGTGAAAATGAGAACACGACATACCAAACACTCTGGGACACCCCAAAAGCAAGGCTGAGAGGGAAGTTTATAGCCCTCAATGCTTACATTAAAAAAGAAGAAAGAGCTAAAATTGAAGACCTAAGTGCACACCTGGAGGAACTAGAAAAAGAACATCAAACTAATCCCAAACCAAGCTGAAGGAAAGAAATAGTAAAGATCAGAGCAGAAATAAATGAAATCAAGTACAAAAATAAATAAATAAATAAAATCAACAAAACCAAAAGTTGGTTCTTTGAGAAGACCAACAAAATTGACAAACTCTTAACTAGACTGACAAAGAAAAAAATAGAGAAGACACAAAGAAATAATATCAGAAATGAGAGGGGGACTTACCATTGACCCCATAGAAAAAAGAGAGAGCATAAGAGGATACTACGAATGATTGTATACAGAAAAACTAGAAAATGTAGACGAGATGGACAAATTCCTAGAAACACACAAACCAGCTACAATGACCCTAGAAGAAATAGAAGACCTCAACAAACCTATCACAATTGAAGAGATTGAAACAGTCATCAAAAACTTCCCAAAGATGAAAAGCCCACAGGTGAATTCTACTAATCATTCAAAGACGGCCTAATATCAATCTTGCTCAAGCTCTTCCAAGACATTGAACAGGAAAGATTGCTACCAAACATATTCCATGAAGGCGATATCACCCTAATACCTAAACCAGATAAAGATACTATGAAAAAATGAAATTACAGACCAGTATCTCTAATGAATACAGATGCAAAAATCCTCAACAAAATACTTGAAAACAGAATCCAAAAGCACAATAAAAGAATTATACACGATGATCAAGTGGGTTTTATCCCAGGTATGCAAGGGTGGTTCAACAAAAGAAAATCAATTATTGTAATAAAACACATGGATAAATTGAAGAAGAAAACTCATATGATCCTTTCTATTGATGCACAAAAGGCATTTGACAAAATACAGCACCCTTTCTTGATTTAAAAAAACCACTTCAAAAGAAAGGAATAGAAGGAAGCTTTCTCAATAAGGTAAAGTGCATTTCTGAAAAACCTACAGCTAGCATTGTACCCAATGGTGAAAGACCAAAAGCTTTCCCACTATGATCAGGAACAAGACAAAATATGCCCACTGTTACCATTATTATTCAATATTGTGCTAGAAGTTCTAGCTAGACAATTAGGCTAGACAAAGAAATTAAAGGCACCCAAATAGGAAAGGAAGAATTAAAACTTTCACTATTCACTGGTGACATGATCCTACATCAAGAATATCCTGAAAAATCCACAGAAAGCTACTAGAATTAATAGATTAGTTCAGGATACAAGATTAATAAGCAAAAATCAGTAGATGTTCTAAACACTACTGATGTGTAATCTGAGGAGGAAATCAGAAAAAAATTCCATTTATAATAGCAACTAAAACAATCAAATATTTAGGAATAAACTTAACCAAGGACATAAAGTACCTGTATTCATAAAATCATAAAACATTGCTAAAAGAAACCGAAGAAGACTTAAATAAATGGAAGGGCATTCCATGTTCATGGATTGGAAGACTAAATATTAAAATTTCAATTCTACTTAAGCTCTGTTAATCATAACATTTACTGCCACAGAATTAATCTTATTTTATATCTTGTTCGAAGCCACACTAATCCCAACCCTCATCATCATCACCCAATGAGGGAATCAAGCAGAACTGATTTACAGATTCAACACAATCCCAATAAAGATCCCAAAAGCCTCTTTTGCAGAAATCGAAAAGCCAATAATCATATTTATTTGGAAGAATAAAGGGGCCTGCAGAGCCAAATATGTCTTAAAAAAGAAGAACAAAGTTGGAGGACTCTCACTTCCTGACTTTAAAGCATATTACTTAGCTACAGTGGTAAATACAACATGGTACTGGCATAAGGACAGTATGACTGACCAATGGAACTGAAACGAGAACTCAGAAATTGACAGTCTACAATCTAGACTGTCAATCTACAGTCTAGATTGTAGAAATTGTACAAATTGTACTGTACAAATTGACTGTACTGTACAAATTGACTGTACAATCTACAGTCAAGTGATTTTTGACGAGGCTATAAAGCCCACAAATCTGGGCCAGAAGAGTCTATTCAACAAATGGTGCTGGGAGAACTGGATAACCTTAAACAAAAGAAAGAAAGAAGACTCTTATATCACATCTTATACAAAAATTAGCTCCAAATGGATCAAGGACCTAAATATAAAACAACCACCATAAAACTCCCAGAAGAATATATAGGAAAACATCTTCAAAATCTTGTGGTGTGCGGTAGTTTCTTAAACCTTACACCCAAAGCATGAGCAACCAAAGAAAAAATAAATAAATGGAACTCTCAAAATTCAACACTTTTGCATCTCAAAGGACTTAATCAAAAGGGTGAAAAAACAGCAAACTCAATGGGAAAAGATATTTGGCAATGACTTATCTGTTAAGGTTTTAATATCCTTGATATACAAGGAAATCATACAACTCAACAATAAAAAGAAAAACTATCTGATTAAACAATGGACAAAAGATTTGAAAAGATAACTGTCCAAAGAAGAAATACAAATGGCGAAGAAACACATGAAAAAATGATCAACATCACTAGCAATTAGGGAAATGCAAATCAAAACTACAATGAGATATCATTTCACACATACTAGACTGGCCACTGTTAAAAGAGTCAGAAAACTGTGAATGCTGAAGAGGATGTGGAGAGATAGGAACGCTTATTCACTATTGCTGGGAATGTAGAATGGTACAGCCACTGTGGAGGACTGTTTGGCAGCTCATAAGGAAATTGAATATAGATTTGCCATGGGACCCAGCAATACTATTGCTAGGTATATACCCAGAAGAACTGAGAGCAGTGATACGAATAGACATCTGTACACTAATGTTCATAGCAGTGTTATTCATGATGACCAAAAGTTGGAGACAACCCAGGTGTCCATCAACTGATGAATGGATAAACAAATTGTGGCTTATACACATGATGGAATATTATGCAATGGTAAGAAGAAATGAAGTCATGAAACATATGACAACATGGATGAACCTGGAGGACATTATGTTGAGTGAAGCAAGCCAGACACTATAGGAAAAATACTGTATAATTTCCCTATTAGAACTAAATATATTATGTGAAATATAAATATATTATGTGAAGCATGAATATGGGTAAAATTGTATATATAAGAGCATTTTTCTTTGAAGCCAAACAAATGTAGGTTAATACTACCAAATGTTAATATCAGACAAAAACACACACACACACACACATTCTAAGTGAAGGAGACCAGACATAGAGTACTACATATTGTATGATTCCATTTATATAAAAAGTAAATATAAATCAATTTATAAAGAGGAATTTAGATTAATTGTTATATTGATCTGAGGAAGGAATGCTAAGGGGTGTGGAGTCTTTCTTTCTGGATAATGAAATTGTTTTAAAATTTTTGAAATGATGAATGCACAACACTGTGATTATACTAAAAGCCATTGATTATACACTTTGGATAGATCTTATAGTATGTGAATATATCTCAATATAACTGCTTAATAAAGAAATAAATAATTACGCAAGAATAACCAGAAATAGCAGCTATGTACAGCTGGGGAAACATAGAGAGGATTGAGGGGTGAGGAATTTTCTTGTTTGTTTGTTTGTTTGTCTGTTTTTTGTTTATTAATAGTATTATTGAAATAATGAAAATGCTCATAGTTGTGAACACACAACTCTGTGATTATATGAAATACCATTGATTGTACACTTTGGATGAATTGTGTCCTGTATTAATATGTATCAATAAAATAGATTTGTATTAAAAATATACATCCACTTTTTTGTCCAGACATATCTTTTCGTTTTCATCTTCAGATACATTAATTTTTAAGATTTTTTCCTCTAGATTTTATTTCATAGGTAGCATGGCTATTATGGAATGTGATTTTTAAACTGTTCTAATTCTTTAAAAAAATTATTGACAAATGAATTAAATAAATGATTTTAATGAAGGCGATAGAAAACACTTGGTAACTGAGATATGATGGAAAGAATATCATAAAGAAGTCAAGGCATAAAAATGGAGGTACTGTGCAACTGTTCCCTTCAAAATTGCATTTCAAGAAGTCTATGATATAGTGTCCCATGAATTTTTAGTGCTGTTAATCTATATGGTTTATGGGCAAGAGTATTGAAGTCCCTTTGTAATTCTTGGTTCCTAGAGCTAAGAAGATAATGGTTGGCACAAATCAAGGTGCTCTATCATTGTATGTTTGAAATGAAATGTTCTCAACTCTTGATCTCCCCATGCTCTACCCTCAACCTGACCCCTGGTAGCCTGTAATCTAATTTCTAACTCTATGAATTTGCCTATTCTAATTATTTCATATTAGTGAAATCATATAATATTTGACCTTTAGCATTTGGCTTATTTCACTCAACAGAATGTCTTTAAGGTTCATCCATGTTGTTGCATGTGAGGCCTGTCTTATATAAGAAATCAAATTTTTTCACCTTTCTCCCAGTGTTTAGCATAACACATACATAGTAGATATTCATTGAAGTTTATGAATAAATGATTATTGGTTTAATAATTATGTTGCTTTATTAAATATAATTTTAAAATCTCTATTGGCCTATTTTAGAAATGGAAAGAACTGACTATAAAACTGGACTAATTTATTAATTTATTAGCATTTACTGTAATATATGGTTTTGAATATTCCTAAAGCACCTCCCCTTTATGACTATTTCAAAAAACTTCAAGAACAGTCATTGCCTCAAACATTAATATCTGATTCCCATTTCTTGGGCTTGATTATGTTGCTGGATATTTTTTGTATGTAAAATTAATAAAGAAAAAGTCAGTTAATATAAAAAGGATCTTTTAGTTCTAATTCCAAATTCATAACCACCTATCCACAACTACTTGAATTATGCAAATTTTGCATTTCAGCCACTGGACATTATGGGTAGTAGAGTGGATGGGCTTAGTGACTCTATCATGCCATACTCAAAGAAAAAAATAGGATAATTATTCGTTATTTGGCATTCATTTCTCCTAATATTTAATTTTCCATAGATTAGTGAAATAGCTTCATTACAGATATTTAGATGAGATTAGTAAAGTCATTTGTGCTGATTGTGTCCACAAAGATTTGTGATATTTGGAGCCTTAGCATCTACATCTGTGCTGAGATTGAGTTGTGAGAAGCTCACTGTGCAGAAGCTGTCTTTGTGCTATAATTGCACAGGCTTCCTCTATTGGGTTAAGTGTACATTACTGCATTTGAACTAAAATGGGTGTTTTTCACCAAGCAGAAGTTAGTCATGCATCAATGCATTTTTAATTAAAAGATGTGACAGGTACAATAGTGGAAGACACCAAATAATTTTCTCAAACATTCCATTTCCTCAGAGATAGGTAATCAGAATCTTGTCCCTGTTAGTCAGCAAGAGTATATTTTTATTAAGATGCTTGATTAAATATCTATAAACTCTATGCTTAACTGCTGCATTTTGGTTGTAAGTACTCTACCACAGATACTTTGCATCATTACATCAAATAAAGCATTTGTCCTTGGTAGAACTAAAATAGGGTGACAAGCAGCTTGATGTGCCTTTTTTTCATGTTCATAATGAAGAGTTGAGAAATTGGTGGTGATAGGAATAGTGGAATCAATTAGAACATGGTGTTTCAGAAGGAGAGGAGTCATATTGAAAAGGTTAGACACAGAGAAACCGAGGGAATAACTTCAGAATGCCTATACCACAGTCAGTGACCAACATGGTACTATTGCTAGGTTGCTATAGATATCATATAGAAAGACTAATCTCTCTAAATGAATTCTCAACATGAAAGTTGGCTGAGAAGCAGAGAATGCAACTTCTTGAATTCTCTGCATGTGTTGCAATGCACATTTCTAAAACCAATAGCCTAAATATAAATGTCATATCCAGTTTTATTGTAAACAATAGGTCCAGTGGTTCCAATCACTGATGCAACAAATTTAGGACCTTAAGGAAAAGGTATTCAGTTTTCTGTAGTGATAATGCAGTTTCAGAATTGAACTTGTCCATCTGTATTTTATATAAAGCTAGCTACAACAAACAAACAAAAAATAAATTACACTCTCAAAAGAAACATAGTGGTACTCTACTTTGGTTTTAATGCCACTTGGACTTTTTCTAATACATGACCCAAAACCAATTCGCAAATGACGTATATTTGTTTTGGGTTATGGACTAGAAATTATCTGGTGTTCTCAATAGTACAGTCAGAAGACTACTCTTACAACATATGAACTGAACAGAAAATGGAAATATTTGACTAACTCACTAAAACTGGATTAACTTATTAGTGTAATATGTTTAAAAGCTATCTGACTAGTAAAAATACATAGCTCATTTCTATGAAAGATTTTCAGAGAATCACTTTTTTATTATCATGCATGACCTTTATCATTAAAAAGTTCATCATATTAGGTTGGAGTATTATGATCAGTGTCTTTAAATAAAACAATCAAATATATGGATAAAGGAAATTTTATTTTAATTCATTACATAATAGAATTATTAAGATTAAATCATTAAATAGAATTAATATAATTAAAGAAAGAGAAGCTATGATGTTTATTCTCAAGAAACAATCTTTTTTGGGAAGCAATAATTTTATAAAAATGTAATTGGAGAATACTATATAAAAACACACAAAAGACATCTTGGTTTGGTGGAAAGAGCCAAGAATTTTAAATTGACCACTTAGAGAATATGTTTCATTACCTTCACGTACTCTCAGTGATCTGGGACATTATAAACTTGCTAAGCCTTATTTTATTATATGTAAATGTGGATAAAATAGAAATTGTAGCTAATCACATAGGTTTGCTAAAAAAAGCTAATGAAATTGTGTCTATGACAAGTGTTTTATTAACCAGAAAGCCCTATCCATGATTGCTGGTTCATTCTTTCAACAAATGTTATTAATCACCTGAATAAGTGATACTTAAGCTGAAAAGTAAAGAATAAGTAGGAGATACTCAAATGATGGGATATAGATAAGCACAGAAATTCTAAGCAGAGAATATATCTGAGCAGTCATGACCTCCACATACACCATTCCAGGGCCAAGAGAGTGGGGATGGGTAGTGGAAACACTGTTTACATGGTATTCTTCCCATAGTTATGCAGTATACTAACCTGCATGTCTATACATATAGTGGCTCTAGTGAAACTGTATTCTTGAGGAACTTGACAATTTTTTGGAAGCAAAGTAAGTCCAGTGTAGCTTGGATTCTGTGAGTTAGCATGGCAGATACCTGAAAATACAGAGGGAGGCTGGGTGAAATAATTTAGGGCTTTTATAAGATCACTTTAAGAATGCTGTACTTTATCTTAGAAGAGAGGGGAAAATACTGAAGGGCTTGAGAAATTATCAGAATTGTATTTTTAAAAGAATTATTTTCACTGTTGTGTAGAGAATGGATTTACAAGGTCAGGTTTCCAGTTATGGAAAATTGTAGTGGTTTAAGCCAAGGTAATAGTATATTGTTAAGGAATGTGGAGATGGAGTAAAGTACAAGTAGTCAAAAAATTTTTGAGGGCATTATAAATTGGCTTTGATAGAAACAATAGTTAGCAGTGATACATTAAGCCAATTTAGCACAAAAGCCTATTTATTATCTACTATGTTCCAGGTGCTATGCAACATTAAATAAAGGAAGGAACACTTAGACCAAGGTGGCTTCAGTGGAGGTAGAAAGGAAGGGCTCAGTGAAGTATTTAATACAGAAAAGGTTACATTTAGTGCTGATTTTGTATGTAAATTAAAGAGTAGGGGGGTATTTAATCTGACTTTGGTTTTTATTTTAAAAGGAATGATAAAGCATTGATTAAAAAAAATTATGATGTGAAAATAAGCACATTTTAAAACAAATATATTAATAATAACCTTAATTTACTAATTTTTACAGATTTTGCTGGGACATTAGAACAAAAAATTCTGCTGAGACTTTACCAGATAAACCTGTGATGGCCTGCCTATGGAGACCAAGCAATGACAAACTTGTATTACCCAGCCTCTAGCCTGCCCCAGGGAGTCCAGACCTCCTTCTAGCCCTGAGGTGGGTACCAGCCAAACTAGAGCCTGCAGTACCCAGCCTCTGGCCTGCCCCAGGGAGTTGGACCTCCTCCCAGCCCTGAGGCAGGTATCAGCCAAACTCCAGCATGCACTGCCCAACCTCCAACCTGCCTGAGGAATCTGCCTTCCAACCCCTGCCTGAAGAGATTAATCCTGTTTTGCCAAATGAAAATGCAAAGGAATGCCCCGAGGTCAGTAGTTTGCAAGGCATTTCTATTCCTTATCCTTATTGTTCCCACCACCCCTCTTCTCTTCAAGACCTATTACTAGACTAAAATCACAGTATGCCTCCAAAGGCAAAATACAAAGTATGACCCATGAGGAAGTATGCTATACTCTAATAGAACTGCATGAGCTTTTCAATTTATATAGACAGATATCAGGAAAATATGTGTGAGAATGGATACTAAGGGTATGGGATAATGGTCGAAGGAATATAAAGTTGGATCAGGCTGAATTTATTGATATGGGCCCTCTAAGCAGAAATTCTGGATCCAACACTGTAGCTCGAGGGGTTGAAGAGGGCTCTAGCCGTTTGTTCAGGTGGCTGACTGAAACATGGGCCAAAAGATGGCCTAGCATGTCTGAGGTTGAGATGCCCGATTTGCCCTGGTATACAGTAGAAGAGGAAATTCAAAGGCCTAGAAAGCCTGGAATGCTAGAAAGGATTTACCATTTAAGACAGGCCTACCCACCCCAGGAATGTCCAGAGGACACACCTTTAACCAGGACTATGAGTAATAAATCTGTAAGACTAACTCCATCTTCCCTGAAGAGCTCTGTGGTTGCTCTTCTCTGTAGTCCAGATATTACTGTAAGAGCTCCTGTAATGGAACTAGAATCCCTAAACATTATGGGAATGATTGGATCTTGGGGCGGTAAAAGTCAAGTATCTGCAGTTAATCACAAAAGACAAGGTGGATGTGGCTACCGCAATAAAAAGCAGACTCAAAGCAGCACTCAAAATAGTCTGAGTCGCATAGAGGTATAGTGTTAGCTAATAAATTATGGGGTACCTAGAAGTGAAATAAATGGGCAGTCTACTAAATTCTTTCTTGATACACAGTAAGCAGAAGAGTTCTAGGTAGAGTGAACAAAACCCTAATTCAAATTACAGACGCAGAGAATAACGGTCCCTTAACCAATTCCCAGACTTGAGACAGTTTACAGACCCAAATCCCCTTGAATGAAGAGAAGGCTAGGTCCCCTTGGGGAAGGATCCTGTTAAACTGCCAAAAATTTATACTGTTAATCTTCCTTCCACTGTTCCCCAAGGAAACCTACAGCCTTTTACCAGAGTAACTGTGCAATGGGGAAAAAGAAATGACCAGACATTTCAGGGATTATTAGACACTGGCTCAGAAGTGACATTAATTCCAGGAGACCCAAAACATCACTGTGGTCCACCAGTCAGAGTAGGGGCTTATGGAGGTCAAGTGATTGATGGAGTTTTAGCTCAGGTCCATCTCACAGTGTGTTCAGTGTGTCCCTGGTCCCATTCTGTGGTTATTTCCCCAGTTCTCAGAATGCATAATTGGAATAGACATACTCAATAACTGGCAGAATCCCCACATTGGATCCCTGACTTGTGGAGTGAGGGCTATTATGGTATGAAAGGCCAAGTGGAAGCCACTAGAACTGCCCCTACCTAGCAAAATAGTAAATCAAAAGCAATACTGAATTCTTGGAGGGATTGCAGAGATTAGTGCCACCATCAAGGATTTGAAGGATGCAGGGGCGGTGAGTCCCATCACATCCCCATTCAACTCCTCTATTTGTGCTGTGCAGAAAACAGATGGATCCTGGAGGATGACAGTAGATTATCATAAATGTAACCAGGTGGTGACTCCAATTGCAACTGCTGTCCCAGATGTGGTATCATTGTTTGAGCAAATCAACACATCCCCTGGTACCTGGTATGCAGCTATTGATCTAGCAAATGCTTTTTTCTCAATTGCCATTAGTAAGGACTACCAGAAACAGTTTGCTTTCAGCTGCCAAGGTCAGCAATATACCTTCACCACTGTCCTGCCTCAGTGATATATCAACTCTCCAGCCCTATGTCATAATGTCTGCAGGGACCTTGATCGTCTCTCCCTCCCAAAGACATCACACTGGTCCATTATACTGATGATATATTGATAGGACCTAGTGAGCAAGAAGTAGCAAAGACTCTAGACTTATTGGTAATGCATTTGCCTGAGAGGATGGGAAATAAATCCAACAAAAATAAAGGGGCCTTCCACTTCAGTGAAATTTCTAGGTGTCCAGTGGTGTGGGGCATGTCGCAAAATCCCTTCTAATATGAAGGATAGACTGTTGCATCTGGCCCTTCCTATGACCAAAAAAGTGGCACAATGCTTAGTTGGTCTCTTCAGATTTTGGAGACAACACATTCCTCATTTGTGTGTGCTACTCTAGCCCATTTACCAATGACCAGAAAAGTTTCTAGTTTTGATTGGGGATTGGAACAAGAGGAGGCTCTGCGACAGGTCCAGGCTGCTGTTC
Organism: Cabassous unicinctus; assembly: GCA_029593785.1. NCBI lineage: Eukaryota > Metazoa > Chordata > Mammalia > Cingulata > Chlamyphoridae > Cabassous > Cabassous unicinctus. The sequence continues at coordinate 20,128 of JAQZBX010008964.1, read as the reverse complement.
AAGCTGCACTACCACTTGGGCAATATGATCCAGCAGATCCAATGATGCTGGAAGTTTCAGTGGAAAATAGAGATGGTGTCTGGAGCTTTTGGCAGGACCTTATAGGAGACTCACAATGCAGACCCTTAGAATTTTGGAGCAAAGCCCTGATATCTTCTGCAAATAACTACTCTCCTTCTGAGAAACAGCTTTTCGCCTGCTACTGGACCTTATTAGCAACTGAATGCTTAACCATGGGCCTTCAAGTTATAATTTGAACTGAGTTGCCTAGCATGAGCTGGGTATTGTCTGACCCACCAAACCATAAAGTTGGGCATGCACAGCAGCACTCTATAATAAAATGGAAGTGGTATATACGAGATACTGCTCAAGTGGGTCCTGAAGGTACAAGTAAGTTACATGAGGAAGTAGCCCAAATGCCCATGGTCACCACCCCTGCCATGTTACCTTCTTGTCCCCAGCCCACAGCTTTGGCCTCTTGGGGAGTCCCTTACAATCAGTTGGCTGAGGAAGAGAAAACTCGGGCCTCGTTTACAGAAGGTTCTGCACAACATGCATGTACCACCCAAAAGTGGACAGCTGCAGCACTGCAGCCCCGTTCTGGGACATCCCTGTAGGGCAGGGGTGAGGAAGAACTTTGAGCAGTACACCTGGTTGTTCGTTTTGCCTGGAAGAAGATTTGGCCAGAGGTGCATTTGTACACTGATTCATGGTACACACTGATTCATGGGCTGTTGCCAATGGCTTGGCTCAATGGTCAGGGACTTGGAAGGAACATGATTGGAAAATTGGTGACAAAGAGGTGTAGGGAAGAGGTATGTGGATAGACCTTTCTGAGTGGACAAAAACATGAAAGTATTTCTGCCCCATGTGACTGCTCACCAGAGAGGGTGACTTCAGCAGAGGAAGATTTTAATAATCAAGATGACCTGTTCTGAGGCTAACACTCTGCCTCTTTTCCCAGCCACTCCTGTCATTGCACAATGGGCTTATGAAAAAAGTGGTCATGGAGGTTGGGATGGAGGTTATGCATGGGCTCAGCAACATGGATTTCCCCTCACCAAGGCTGACTTGGCTACAGCCACTACTGAGGCCCAAACTACCAGAAGCAGAGACCCACACTCAGCCCCCAATATGGCACCATTCTGCAAAGTGATCCACCTGCTACCTTGTGGCAGGTTGATTACATTGGACCATTTCCATCATGGAAGGGGCAGCGATTTGTTTTAACTGGAATAGACACATACTCTGGATATGGGTTTGCATTTCTGCACACAATGCTTCTTCCAAAACTACCATCTGTGAACTTACTGAATGTCTTATCGACCACCATGGCATTCCACACAACACTGCTTCTGTTCAAGGAACCCATTTCACAGCAAATGATGTGTGGGAATGGGCACATGCCCATGGAATTCACTGGTCTTACCATGTTCCCCGTTATCCTGAAGCAGCTGGATTGATAGAACAGTGGAATGGCCTTTTGAAGACTCAATTATGGCAGCAACTAGGTGGCAATACCTTGTAGGATTGGGGCAATGTTCACCAGGATGCTGTGTATGCTCTAAATCAACATCCACTCTGTGATGCTGTTTCTTCATAGCCAGGATTCATGGGTCCAGTAATTAAGGGGTGGAAATGGGAGTGGCACTATGTACTATTGCCCTTAGTCATCCACTAGGAAAATATTTGCTTCCTTTCCCTGCAACCTTAAGCTCTGCTAGTCTACAGGACTTTCTTCCAAAAAGAGGATTGCTGCCACCAGGGAACACAACAATGATTCTATTAAACTGGAAGTTAAGACTGCCACCTGGCCACTTTGGGCTCCTCTTACCTCTGAATCAACAGGCAAAGAAGGCAATTACTGTACTGGCTGGAGTGATTGATCTTGACTATCAAAGAGAAATAGGACTGCATCTACATAATGGGGATAAAGAAGAGTTTGCATGGAATACAAGAGATCTTCTAGGGTGTCTCTCAGTACTGCCATGCCCTGTGATTAAAGTCAATGGAAAATTGCAACAAACCAATCCAAGCAGGACTAACAATAGCCCAGAATCTTCAGGAATGAAAGTTTGGGTCACCCTACCAGGAAAAAAACCAAGGCCAGCTGAGGTGCTTGCTGAGGGTAATGGGAACATGGAATGGGTAGTGGGAGAAGGTAGTAATAAATATGAACTTTGACCACATGACCAGTTACAGAAACGAGGACTGTAACGTTCATGAATCTTTCTTCCTTGATTTGTTATGAGTATGATTGTATATGTACATAAAATGAATATCTTTATTTTCTTCCCCAACCTTTTCCTTTATCATATGATGAGTTGTATTAGTTTCATGTCATAATATTTAAGGATGTCAAGTTTAACAGTGAATATTACCCAAGGACTTGCACCCTATTCTGTAGGAATTAATGCATTATCAGTTGTATGCTGGACAGGTGAATACTGTTAGGCAGAAATATATCTGCATGTCTATTATTGTTTTTATTTAGAGACTAAGTATGTTTTAAGGTGATGTGTATGGTTGCCAAGTTGACAAGAGGTGGACTATAATGGTTAGGCTCATATGTCAACTCAGCCAGGTATTTGTGCCCAGTTGTTTGGTCAAGGAAGCACTTGGCCAATTGTAATATAAGGACATTTATGGGCTTTAGTCATCAGTGAGTTTGCTGCATAGATGGCTGTTACATCTACAATCAACCAGGGAGAGTGCCATCAGCAAGGAGTGATATTTTATCCAATCACTTGAATACCTTAAAAGGGGAAGTGATTTCAGCATTCAGAGAGAATTTTCCAGCTCATCTTTGAACAGCCAATATCTCCTGGAAACTCATCAAGGACCTTTATCGGAGCTTCATCAGAGTCCCTGGTTTGTAGCCTGCCTGCAGAATCTCGACTTGAACATCCCTACGGTCACATAAAAGAATCTTATAAAATCTCATACTATTTACAGATATCTTCTGTTGATTCTATTTCTCTAGAGAACTGTCACTAATACACTGGGTCTATAAGCTCAAAAGGGTAATAGAAGATAAAATTAGATAATGACAGTGCAACATCATATGTAATGAGGTTTCATAGATGAGGCAAAGTTATCTAACATATTTAAACTGTGCTTATTACATTTACCATTAACATGATGCCTAGGATAATACATTATGACAAATAAAATTATGAAGTGTCTTTTCATAGAATCCTAACTTCATCCATGGGGACTATTTTGTGTAGAAGTTATGAAGTGAAGAAATTGGAATAAATAATAGTCACTAAAAATAAAAGTCTTTTGAAAAATTCTAAATTTGCAAACACAACAAGTTGGAGTCATAATAGGTGAAAATAATGCACCTTTTAGTCTAAGGAATATCTTTTTCAATACAGAGTAAATTGAAAACCAGTCAAAATACTTTATTCACCATACCAGAGTATTTTGTTTCATACTTTTCCGCCTATTCTCTTTTCCTAGTTAATAAAACAATATTTTCTTGATTTTGACATCACTTACTCTACCAAGAGAATCCCTTTTTATTAAATTTCTTCATTTATGCTTTAAGTTAAAGCTGAATTATGGCATGGTTTTGTTAAAATAACTAATATCTTTCAGCTATTAACTTTAAAAATCTCCTTCAGAAAATGACCCTCACAAAGTAAAATTACATTAGAAAGCATATAGGCACCGAACATAGAAAACTTAGGATATGGGTTTTGCTCAACAAGGACATGACTGTTAAGGGGAATCGGACTTTTTATTAATATTTGAACTGGTTATAGGATTTTATTGGCAATCATTTATTTGTTACAAATCATAGGAAATACACTGACCTTTGTGTGATGTGAAATAGCCATAAGTCAATGGGAATTTTGTTGCATGTATGTCAATGTTTAAACAGAATAGAGGAGAGAGTTCTGGGAAGATGGCAATGGAGAAGGCAGGCAGGGCTCAACTTACTCACACACACACACACACACAATGGAAAAAGGGGCAAAAACTGACCAAGGAACCTGCTTTGGGGGTCAGAGAACCAGGACAGTGCTGTACAATCCCCAGGAGGGTGAAGGACAGAAAGACAAAGAACCTGAAATGACAAACATGAGTTACTAGATCCCCACAGTGGCAGGGAAGGGCACTATCTCCCACCTTCAAGGCCTGCAGCCTAGATAAAAACCCTGGCCCACTGCAGCTGACTGGGAGGGGAACATACATCTTCCTCTCTGGGAAGAAGGAGGGTGTAGTAGAGAGTGGAGAGTGGTTTCTCTTAAGTGAATTTGGCCAGCAGAAACTGCTTTGAATCTCAGCTCTGGCCAGAGAAGAATCACCAGCAAGCAGAGGTTGAAATAAATACCTCCATGGAAGTTCACCAATGATCACCATCTGCTGGCTGGCTGGGAAACAGCAAGGATAAAAACTGCTTTCAGGTCTCTCTTAGCCTGAACTCCTGGGATAAAATCTAGCTCCATCAGTGAGTCCCTGGTTCAATTTTGAAAACTTAAACTGAGCAATTTTAAAGACCCAGAATAGGTTGAACCAAAAATCAAAGAAGACCCATAAAAACAAAATAAACAAACAAAAAACACTAGGCAAGAGAAAGAATTTTTTTGACAGAGCAAATTCACCAACATATTCAGATGCCTAGACACCAGCAAAAACTTACAAGCCATATTAGGAAAAAAGAAGAGCTGGCCCAGCCAAATGAACAAACCAAATATCCTGAAGAGATACAAGATATAAGACAGCTAATCAATGACAATCGCACAAAACTCCCAAATCAATTCAAAGAATTGAAGGAAATTTGAAGGAAAGATAAAGTATATGAAGAAGACACTGGATGAGCATAAAGAACAAGTTGGGGAAGCGGCTGTAGCTCAAGCAATTGAGCTCACCTTTACCATATGAAGAACCCAGGTTTGATCCCCGGGACCTCCTGGTAAAAAAAAAAAAAAAAAAAAGAAAGAAAAAAAGTCTTCCCAGACCTGCGTGGAGAGGCGTAAGGCCCCTGTGTGGTGCAGCGACACACCAAAAGGACAATGATGCAACCAGATAAGACAAAAAAAAAAGAACAATTTGAAAGCCTGCAAAGAAAGCTAACAGAGTTTATGGGAATGAAAGACACAATGGATGAGATTAAATATACATTAGATTAGATTGGGTATGTTTGGGATTGTATGGCCATAGACAACTGATGTGCCTCAGTATTTGAGCACCTGCATCCCACATACAAGGTCCCAGGTTCAATCCCCTGCCCTGGTACCTCAAAAACAAAAAAAATTAGAGGCACATAGCAGATTTGAATTGATCGATGACGGAATTAGTGATATTGAGACAGAACATGTAAACTTGAAAAGACAGGAGAAAAGAAAGAGAAAAGAATGGAAAAAATGGAACAGTATTTCAAGGGACTGAATGACAATATGAAACTCAAAAACATATGCTTTTTTGGTGTCCCAGAAGGGCAAGAGAATGGAAAAGGGGCAGAAAGAATATTTGAGGAAATAATGACTGAAAACTTCTCAACCCTTATGAATGACATAAATAACAATATCCAAGAAGGACAACACACCCAAAACAGAATAAATCTGAATAAACCTATCCTGAGACACCTACTATTCAGGGAGACAAATATCAGAGCTAAAGTAAGGATTCTGAAAGCATCAAGAGAAAAACAAAGCATCACATACAAGGGAGCCTCAATAAGATTAAGTGCCAACCTCTCACCATTAACCATGGAGGTGAGAGGACAGTGGTAGGATGTATTTAAGGTACTGAAAGAAAAAACTGCCAGCTAAGAATTCTGTATCTGGCAAAACTGTCCTTTAAAAATGAGGGTAAGTTCAAATTCTTCATAGACAAACAAAAACTGAGAAAATATATTACCAAAAGACTAGGATTAAAAGAGATACTGAAAGGAGTGCTCCAACCTGAAAGGAAAACATAAAGATGAGATATTTGGAGAAGAGTATAGAAATGAAGATTATTAGTAAGGGTAAATTAAAGGGTAAAAAGACAGACAATAGTAAGATATGGCAACAGAAAGCCAAGGGATAAAATGGATGAAGTAAGTAATGCCTTTACAGTAATAACATTGAATTTTAATGGCTTAAATTCCCCAATCAGAAGACACAGACTAATGGAATGGATAAAAAACAAACAAACAGAACATGAACCATCTATATGCTGTCTATAAGAGACTCACCTCAGAAATAAGAACACAACAAAGTTGAAAGTGAAAGGTTGAAAAAAGATATTCCATGCAAATAGTAACCAAAAATGATCTGGAGTAGCAATACTAATATCAGACAAAATAGATTTTAAATGCAAAACTGTTATAAAGGTTAAGGAAGGTCATTATATATTAATAAAATGGGCAAATCACCAAGAAGAATTAACTATAATAAATATTCATGCACCTAACCTGGGTGCCCCATGATACATGAGGCACATACACATTGGCAAAATTTAAGGGAGAGATAGACATTTCTACAGTAATAGTTGGAGATTTCAATACATCGCTCTCAGCATTGGATAGAAAATCTGGATAGAAGATTAAAAAAGAAACACAGAGCTTGAATAATATGATAAATGAACTAGATCTAACAGACATTTATAGAGCACTACACCCCAAAACAGCAGGATATACATTCTTTTCATGTTCTCATGGGTCCTTCTCTAGGATAGATCATATGTTGTGTAACAAGACAGATCTCAGTAATTTAAAAATCTTGAAATTATACAAAACACTTTCTCTGATCATAATGGAATGAAGCTAGAAGTCAATAATGGACGTAAAATGGGAAAATTCATAAATATATGGAGGAAATGAAACAACACATTCTCAAATAATCAGTGGATCAAATAGGAATTTGCAAGAAAATTCAGTAAATATCTTGAGATGAATGACATTGAGAACACAACATATCAAAACCTCTGGAATACTGCAAAGGCAGTGCTGAGAGGGAAATGTATAGCCCTCAATGCTTACATTAAAGAAAGAAGAAGATGCTAAAAACAAATACCTAACTGCACAGCTGGAGCAACTAGAAAAAGAAGAGCATATTAACCCCAAATCAAGGCAAAGGAAAGAAATAGTAAAGATCAGAGCTGATATAAATGAAATTGAGAATGATAAAACAATAGAGAGAATCAACAAGATCAAAAGTTGGTTCTTTGAGAATATCAGCAAAATCGACAAATCCTTAGTTAGACTGACATAGAAAAAAATGAGAAAATGCAAATAAGAAAAATCAGAAATGAGAGGGGGGCATTACCACTAACCCCACAGAAATAAGAGAGATCATAAGAGGATACTATGAACAACTGTACACCAAAAAACTAGACAACATTCTCGAAATGGACAAATTCCTAGAAACACAAGAACAACCTACACTGACCCTAGAAGAAATAGAAGACCTCAACAAACCAATCCCAAGTAAAGAGATTGAAAGTCATCAAAAACCTCCTAAAGATGAAAAGCTGACAGGTGAATTCTGCCAATCATTCAAAGACGATCTAGTACCAATCTTGCTCAAGCTCTTCCAAAAAAATTGAACAGGAAAGAATGTTACCAAAATCATTATATGAAACTAAAATCACCCTAATACCAAACCCAGATAAAGATACTATGAAAAAGAAAATTACAGGCCAGTATCTCTAATGAATATAGATGCAAAAATCCTCAAAAACATAGTTGCAAACCATATTGAAAAGCACATTAAAAGAATTATTCACCATGATCAAGTGGGTTTTATACCATATATGCAAGTGTGATTCAACACAAGAAAATCAGTGTAATAGACCACATTAATAAATTGAAGAAGAAAATTCACAATTCTCTTGATTGATGCAGAAAAGGCATTTGACAAAATACAGCAGAATACAGTTTCTTGATTAAAACATTCCAAAAATAGGAATAAAAGGAAGCTTTCTTAATATGGTAAAGTGCATATATGAAAAACCTACAGCTAGCAATGTGCTCAATGGTGAAAGCCTGAAAGCTTTCCCACTGAGATCAGGAGAAAACAAGGATGCCCACCGTCACCACTGTTACTCTCACTATTGTGCTAGAAGTTCTGACTAGAGCAGTTAGGCTAGATAAAGAAATAAAAGGCACGCAAATAGGAAAGGAAGAGATCATGCAACTCATTGATAAAAAGACAAGCAACTCAATTATAAAATGGGCAAAGTAGCTGATGTGGCTCAAGCGGTTGAGGGCCTGCTTCCCACAAGGGAAGTCCCGGGATTATTCCCCAGTGTTTCCTAAAAACAAACAAAAACAAGCAATAAGCAAACAAATGAAAAAACCATCTCAAGGGAGCCGATGTGGCTCAGTGGTTGAGCGCAGGCTTTCCACATACAAGGTCCTGGGTTCCATCCCCAGCCCTGGCACCCCCCCCAAAAAAAAAAAAAATATATATATATATATATATATATATGGGCAAAAGACATGAATAGACATTTTTTCAAAGATGAAATACAAATGGCCTAAAAGTACATGAAAAAATCCTCAACATCACTAGGTATTAGGGAAATGCAGATCAAAACTACAAAGAGATACAATTTCACACCTTATAGAATGGCCATTATTACACAAACAAAAAATATTAATGCTGAAGAGGATGTAGAGAAACAGGAATACTCCTTCACTGTTGGTGATAATGTAGAATGGCACTCTCTGTGTGGAAGACAGTTTGGCAGTACCTCGAGAAGCTGAATATAGAATTGCCGTATGATCCAGCAATCCTGTTACTAGGAATATATTCAGAAGGACTGAAAGCAAGGAGGTGAACTGACATTTGCACACTGATGTTCATAGCAGCATTATTCACAAGTGCTAAACTATGAAACCAGCCCAAGTGTCCATCATCTGATGAATAGGTAAACAAAATGTGGAATATACACATGATGGAATACTATTCAGCTGTAAGAAGAAATGAAACCAGGATGCATATGACAACATGGATGACCCTAGAGGATGTTATCTTGTGTAAAATAAGTCAAACACAAAACGACAAATATTGTATGGTCTCAGTAATATGAACTAATTACGATGAGTAAACTCACAGAGGTAAACTCTAGGTATAGGCCACTAGAAAATAGAAGGTAGGCTGAGAATGGGAGATGATGCTTAATGTGTGTAGCTTTATTAGTAAGGTTAATTGTAAAAGTGTGGAAATGAATAGAGTTGAGAATAACACATTATAACTAACGGCTGATTTATAAATGTGATCGTGCCTGAAAAGGGTAGTCTGTGGAAGTAAATGTCAATGGAAAGGAAACTAGAGAATAGTCTAGGGAATGTAAAACATAGTGATTTCAGTGGTGTATGAAGATTGTGGTTAATAGTATAAATATTAATATAAGAATGCTCTTCTTTTACAAAGCACTAATAATATGGTGATACATGGATGATAGTTAAAAGTAATATTGTAATATTTTGCAGCAATGGCAAGTTTTTTTCACTACTATGGGACAGCAATAGGGGTAGTATAAGGGGGTATGGGATTTTTTCTTTTTGGAGTAGTGAACTTTCTAAAATTGACTGAGGTGATGACAGCATGACTCTTGTGACAAAAATGAGATACACTGAGTGTACATTGAATGGATTGTGCAAAGCATGGGACTGTATAACACAGGGAATCCAGTGGTGGAATGTGGCTAATAGGATAAATATGAGAACATCTTCTCCTGAATGATAGCAAATATATAATACTAATATAGGGTGTTAATAAATGGGTGGCTTGGGGGAAAATACTACAAAAGTAAGATAAGATATTGTTAGTAGTAATATTTTGAAGATGCTCTTTCTTCATAGTTTGTAACAAATATTTCACAACAATGCAAGGTGTTGGTGGTGGGGAGATGTATGGGAGCCTTGTATGATGATAGATAGGTTTGTTTTGTAAATTCAAATTTTTCTATACATTTATTGTTTATGTATGTTCATGTATGAATGATATAATTCAATAAATTTTTATTAAAAAATAGAATGGAGTTTTAATAGCTATAAAGAATAGTAAGAATAAGAATATAATCATCACATGAATATCCCATAAATATTTCCACATGATTGTTATTATTTAGACCATTCTAAAGTGTACATGTGAATACAGGTATTTATAAGGATGATAAATTACTGTCTTTGAATTTTCTTCTGTCATTCTTTTTATGTTACAGTAAAATAAATTAACTGACCTTTTTTGAATTTTGTATATTTTCTGCTACCTTAGGAAATTTTTGTATCTGGAGGTAATGTCTGTGATGTTATTTTAAACTATTTACTTGAATTTACTTTTAACTTAGAATTTCTAAAATTTCCAATATCTAAAGATCACACATTGGACATTTGATGACCAATGAACCACCAAATACAAGGAATTTTTAAAAGTTTTATAATTATATATAACTTAACATATAATTTTTTCAATTCATAAAATGACCATTAAATAATAATTATTAATAGTGGTCATATTGTTTTCAATATTTTATTGATAAGCCCATATACAATTGAATGACAGAGTCAGAGCCATACAAATTTCATGTATCATCTCAAGTTGCTATCTTTTCTTACTCATGAGTTTTACTAAATGAGATGTTTTAAGATTATAAAATTGTGGTTTTCTAGATATATTTGGATATTCAGGTCAAACAAGAATTTTGGAGTTATTTTCCACTAAGAGCTCCTTTCAGTATTTCATTAGATATTAAGTTAATCATTTTAGCATATCTCACCAAACCACAGGATATCAAATGCTTCAACTTTAGCCATAATGTCAAATACATTTTTAAAGTGCTTGGCATTAATGTGCTTGACTCTGGAGAATATTTCCTTATGGTTGGAGAATTTTACATGTGTGTGTAAATGTATGCATGCATATTTAAATTAATAGACTTTTTTGGAACAGTTTTTGGTTTATTGAAAAATTGAACAGAAAGTACCCTGAGTTCCCATATACCCCTCCCCCTCCACGGTTTCTTCTATTATTAACATCTTGCATTAGTGTGGTGCATTTCTTACAATTGATGAACCAATAGTGTTATGTTAATATTAACTAAACTCTGCAGTTTTACATTTGGGTTCACTTTTTTGTTGTATAGTTCTATGGGTTTTGACGAATGCGTAATGCCATGCATTAAATAATATACCTTGCCAGCAATTGGTATTGTACCATGCATCATGGTATCAAACAGAAGAGTTTCACTGCCTGAAAATTTCCCTGTCCTTCACCTATTTATCCCTACCCTTTCTTATCCCCGAGCCCCTGGCAACTCTGATCTTTTTATTGTCTCAACAGTTTTCCAGAATGTCATATAATTGGAATCATACACTATGTAACCTTGTAATACTTGCTTCTTTTACTTAATATGTATCTAAGTTTCCTCTGTATTTTTATGACTTGATAGGCCATTCTGTAAATCACTGAATGATATTCAATTACATGGATTTACCATGGTTGGCTTACACATTCACCTTTTGCCAGATATCTTGGTTGCTTCCAATTTTTGGTAATTATTAAAAAAAGATGTTATAAACATTCATGCACAAGGTTTTGCTTGGACATAAGTTTTTGTTTTCAACTCATTTGGGCAAATACCAAAGAGAATGATTGCTGGATCATATGGTAAGACTGTATACAGTTGCCAGATTGTCTTCCAAGGCGGCTGTAGCATTTTGCATTCCCCTAAGCAACGATTTCCTGTTGCCCTGACTCCTTGCCAGCAATTGGTATTGTCAGTATTTTGGGTTTTAGCCATTCTAGTAGGTGTGTAGTAGTGTCTTATTGTTTTAACTTGAAATAATTCTCCAATGACAGTGATGTTGAGCATCTTTTCATATGCTTATTTGCCCTCTGTATATCTTCTTTGCCAATGTATCTGTTCAGATCTTTGGCCCATTTTAAAATTGGGTTGTTTCCTTATTCTTGAATTTTAAGTGTTCATAGTATAGTTTGGATACAAGTGTTTCATTGTATATGTGATCTGCAAACATGTTCTCCCACTTTGTGGCTTGTCTTTTCATTCCCTTACCAGTGTCATTCACAGAGCATAAGTTTTCAATTTTAATTTAGTCCATCTTATCAGCATTATCTTTTATAGATTGTGCTTTTGGTATTTTACCTGAAAAGTTAGGACCCAACCCAATGCCCTAAACTTTCTCCTATGTTGTCTTTAGAAATTTTATCTTTTTGTTTTACAGTTTTGTCTATGATCTGTTTTGAGTTAATTTTTTTTGATAGGTTTAATGTCTGTGATTAATTTTTCCATATGGATGCCCAGTTGTTCCAGCACAATTTATTGGGGGGAAAAAAGGTCTTTCTCCATTGAATTGCCTTTGCACCTTTGTCAAAGATCAGTTAGACTCTATGTGCATGGCTCTATTTCTAGGCTTGATATTCTGTTTCCTTAATTAATAGGTCTATTCTTTCACCAATCACACTTGATTAATGGAACTTTGAGGTAAGTCTTGAAGTTGGATAGTGTCAATCAGTACTCTGACATTGTTTTTCTTTAATATTTGTTGATTATTCTGTGTCTTTGGATTTTCCACATAAACTTTGGAATCAATTTGTCAAAAGAAAGATAATAACTTGCTGGATTTTGATTGAGATTTTGATTGCACATAATATAGATCAAGTTAGAAAAAGCAGACATCTTAATAATATTGAGTCTTCCTATCCATGAACATGGACTATATCTCCATTTAATTAGATATTCTTTGGTATATTTCATCAGAGTTTGTAGTTTTCCTAATATAGATCTTGCAAATATTTTGTTAGATTTATACCTATTTCTTCTTTGGTGGGTAACAATGTAAATGTTGTGTTTTTAATTTCAAATTCCAATTGTTCTTTGCTTTTTATATAGGAAAAATATAGACTTTAGTGTATTAATCTTGTGTCCTGAATGCATTCTTGCTATAATGGCATATTGGTTCCATGATTTTTGTTTTTCATTCTAGATACTTTATATATGAACAATCATTTCATCTGTGAATAAAGGCAGTTTTATTTTTTCTTTTCAAACTTTTATACCTTTCATTTTCTTGTCTTGTCATATTGCATTTGTTAATACTTCTAGTGCAATATTGAATAGGAATGGTGAGAGGACACATTCTTTCTTTGTTCCTGTTTTTAGGAGCAATGTTTCTAGTTTCTCACCACTAAACATGATATTAGCCGCAGGATTTTTTGGTAGATGTTCTTTATTAAATTGAGAAGTTTCCATCTATTCCTAGATTGCTGAGAAGAGCTTAATATATTTTATGATTATTTTCAATAATCATATATCCATGAGAGTATATCCATGAGAAGAAACAAATCAATTTTTGAGAGTATCAAACTCTGCTATCAACTTGCTCCTAAATTAGGTCTTTATAAGAAATCCTCTTTAAAAATGTAATATTTTGCTCCAATGTCATGAACTTTTGTCCATGAAACAACATGTTCAATATACTGAATATTTGCTAGGTATACCACTTGATCCAGCCACTTGTAAAGGCATTTCATTTTCTGGCATTATCTTTGTAATAAAGAAATTTGTTGGTTTTTTTCTCATTTTGAAAGTTGGGGGACACTTTTTTTTTCCTTTTCAGTTAAATTATTTACTTGAACAAGTAAAAGCCCAGTTCTTGAGGCAAAATTTTTTTAGACAGTTTGCAGAAAAGACCCAGCATCTTTGACTTAATCACACAACATTTTTAATATTCCTTTTGACTCTAAATCGAGAGAAAGAGGAATAATGTTGAACCAATCATTTTATGGCATAAAATATAATGTGGATTGATGTTCACATATGTGCACAGCTGATATTCCTTCAATAGCAAACCAAACACAACTGTTTCAAAACTGTGTCAAAGCTGAGAAAATAATTTTTAACTACATAATTATTTTTTCTTTTGCAGCATGATTATTTGAGATAAACAGTAAAAATATTTGAGCCTTTCTCTTCATACATATATGAAGATCAGAAAATTTGTCCAGTTATAAAGCAACTTGCTAAAACAAACACTTGCTCTTAATTAATAATCTATAGTAAAATACATTGATATCATTCAATGTGCAGTATAATAATCTGATAAAAATTTAATGACAGCTTGCTTTGCTTTCTCAGCAAGAGTGAATTTTCACATCTTATTGATGAGATGAGTATAATTTTGATGGATATCTCTGTAGTTTTGTGCTCATTTCCATCTTATGGAGTAAAGTTAATCAATTTCATGACTTGAATCTGTGCCTAATTTCTCAAAAATAGTTTGACTTATCAGTGAGATCTGTATATGTTACTCAAACTACTGCAAAATCTTCAATGACTTTGTCACTGTTGTAATTGTTGATTTATTGGCTTTGAAGGCAAAGAGGAGCAAATTGATTAGCAATTTTTTAAAAATTCAATTTCCAGATATTTATCAATTTAATTACTATTTGCCCTAATGAACACTTTTGAATTGTTTATCCATTTAAATGAATTGAAGATACAATGAGACTCAACATCAATAATCAAAAATGTAAATTTAGTAATTACAGCATGCAAATGACTGTTATGTAAAAGGATATTCCCCCTACTACCTGAGTGTGATTTGAGACACACTGACCAGTTCATGAAAACTATTTAAAAATAAAATAATTATTTAAAAATATAGAAGTTTCTGTAGAAACCATAATCAATCTTAATTTTCAAATTTATGAAATGTGCTTTAGTTTCCTAGGTTGCTCAAAGCAATACCAAGAAATGGTCCAGCTTAAGCAATGGGAATTAATTTGCTTATCATTAGAGTCTCAGAAAATGTTCAAGTCAAGGCATCATCAAGGCCATGCTTTCTTCCCAAAGACTGGCTGCCCAGGATCCGTCGCTCCTTTGCCACATAGTAAGGCACATAGCAGAGTCTTCTTGTGTCTCTCTTCTCTTCTGGGTTTCACTGATTTCAGCTTCTTGCTTCCATGGCATGTCCACTCTGTCTATCTTTCTTTCTCTCAGTATTCACTCCATTTATAAAGGACTCCAGAAAGACGATTAAGACCCATCCTGATTGAGGTGGGTCATGCCTTAAATGAGGTAGCCTCATCAAAAGGTCCTATTTCCTGTGGGTCCACACCCACAGGAATGGGTTAGAGTTAAGAACATGTCTTTCTGGAGGTATATGCAGCTTGAAACCCCCACCTTATGTAATCAAAAACTATTATCATTTTTCTGTTCACGAACATGATAAGCCAGGTGGAAACTTCATGATATAACCTCTAATACCATCAGCGATTGGTGGAAAATATTTTATAAATCCCTTGCCTAAATGATCTCTGTGTGCCATAATAAATCTAGGCAGCTTTTACCCTGGCTATCATATTCTGGGTTCCTCTAATTCTTCATCTGCAGCAGTTACAGACATCAAAGTTACCACACGTAAATGGTTACTTTTTGATTCTGAGCAATTTTGCTTTTTTAAATAAGGTTGTATTTGAAGAAGAGAGCAGAGAGCAGAAATACTTTGGAATTTCTTATTTTCTACACATGCTTCACAAAACTTCTATTCACCCCTTTACCAGCTAGGAAAGTTGTCTAAAGTGCGTCTTTATTTGACTTCTGTATCCCAAAATTCAAGGTCATAGTTACTAAACTGAGGTAAATATTGTAGCAAAACCCTCATATTTAATGCCTGAACGGAACTTTTAGGTATATTGACCTCCAGGAAAACAAATAATTTAATTTTCATGCTACAAATATTTGTTCTGTGTTTCCTATGTGCTGTGCACTATTGGAAACATTCAGAATAGCAAGTCATGAAATGTGTCAACAACTGATATGGTTTTTCCAATTCCCTAGATTACATTGTATTACTCTGCTGTCATCTACAAAATTCCTTGCACTTCTCTTGACAGGATGACCATCTTAATTTATTATAATTACTTACACACTTCTACAAGTATAAGTGAGGTCTGGGAGTCAGTAATGACAGTGCCTTGTTCATAGCTAAATCCCTAGTATCTAACAGAGTCCTGACTCAGATAAGATAGATCAAGAACTCTTTGTTGAATCAATGGACCCAGGGAGTAATACTGAATAAATTTTAAATTTTGTTTCACTTTCTATGATAAGGAAAGAAATGTTTAGATACTCAAAATATTAGTGAGAAAGCCCTGAGATCACCTGAAAAAATAATCTACAAATTTACTTGTAGTATCTCCAAATTAATTGGTAAAAATGATAATTCATCCATTTAGACTAATATAAAGGGAAATCCAGATTTTCTTTTTAATCTTCTAGATTTACTCTTTTCCATGTTTGCTCTCAGTGATCTGGTTGCTTATTTTCTTTGTAAAAGCTCACAGTATGTACATATGCATACGTGTGACAATAATCTGTGAATATATATATATATACTTTAAAAATATAAATTAACATAAATGTTAGCATTAAGCCAAAAGATGTTATATTTCTAATAATTGCATTCTGACTTTTAAAAAATGTAACTCCCTTATTAATTTAGTTGTCCCAGAGTATGGTTGCAATATATGTACTAGGATTTAGTTAGAGCAATAGAATGAGCCATAAGAGTGTCTAAGCTCTATTTGAAATCCTTGAGGCACACCGAAGTCAATGGAACCATGTATACAGTAAATTTTGAAACATTTACTTACATTTCTAAAATTTTTAAATTGTTTAATTTTATGCTAAACTTTTAATGCTATTTCTGATGGTCTTCCGAAGAAGGAAATATGGAATTTTTAAAAAACGTTTAAAATTATTTTTAACTCAGTTGCTTTCCTGTTCTAACCTAAAATATAGAGCTAGATACCTACCTCCGTGTTTATATTCCATTTATAAACTAATAATGCAATAGTATGTATCTTCTATCAGGGAAGTAGTTAGAATTAGGTAGAGAGGGCAGAAACAAATACAATTTTTCATCCACCCCAAATGTGTTTTTAGATGAGATTACTTTTAAAACAAGGTCCAGAAAAGGGGAACGGGGAATCCTGACTGAATGTTGAATGAATCAGAATGGAGAAGTCAGAAAATTATGTTTCTCCCTGCTTGATATACTTTCTAACCCTGAGGTTATAGTTTGAGTCTGATGTGTAAATCAACTATGATTTGCATAATTCTCAGTAGTGAAGCAAAAACAAGGGAGGGAGATCTGTGTTCAAGTAGGTTTAGAAAGCTGCAAGAGAAAGTTTCTCACCATTTACCATGGGAAAATAAAAATATTCTAATTATTTTTTCTTGAGGTTGTAAGGCAACCAGATAAACTGATCTCCAGAGTATGACAAGCCCCTCTGAGTCGAGATGGGAGAAATGGACTCTACTCTTTGGCATGGGGTAGGAGGAGGGGATGGCTGCCGCAGAAGTGCCTTAGAACAAAACTACTAAAATTATTAATGAATTCTGAAAGGCCAAGTGTGGTCTAGTGTGGTAGATTAGAAGCCATGGGAGCCCCTCAGATACAAGGTGAATCGGCACTCACTTCCAAGTATATGGGTCTCCAACCACTAGCTCATGAGAGATTGAGGGCGTGTAGGAGAATGAAGGAGAGCCCTTCATTGGATGAGACACAAGCTTGAAATTGTGCCCACTCCCAAGATCCTTCTCTCAAACAAAGAAAAGCTTTAGATTACTGGGAAATCATCAAGAAATCCTCCCATCCCCAGGCCTAGGCAAAGAGCCTTGAATTGGGGGAGGGCAGGGGAGTAGAAGTTCCCAGTTCCTGGAGGAAGAGCATAAAGGAAACCCTGGGGCCCAGCATCTGCACTAGTACAAATCCCAGTTCTGCTGTAATGGGGGGCGGGGCAGGAAGCTCTGGTGAACATAGTTCCAAAGTCCTTGAGAAAATGTTATTTAATCAAACCCAGCATGATATAAAAATGAGAAAAAGAGTAAATATCATGCCGAATTGGATTTGTCCCAGGAATGCAAGGTTCATTCAATATTTAAAATTGATCAATATAATTCCCTATGTCAGGAGACTAAAATTCATCTCATATCATGGCAATATGCTCAGAAAAATTATTTGGTAATATTCAATATCTATTCATGATTTAAAAAAAAAAAACCTTAAAATCAGCAAAACAGAAATAAAAGAGAATGTCCCTAACTTGATAGAAGGCATCTACAAAAAACAAGCAAATAAATAACAACCACAACAACAATTTAATCAAATATTTTCTTTTTAAGATTGGAATTAAGGGAAGAATGTTCACTTCCAACATTTCTATTCAAAATTGTACTGGAGGTTCTAACCATTGATGTTAAGTAAGGAAAAGAATTAAAAGACATTATAAGTTTACTTTGCAGTCAACACGATTGCCTATAAGAACGTTCCATAGAATCAAATAAAAAATCTACTGTAACTTAGTTTGGCTTTAGCAAGATTGTAGGATATCAGGTCATTAAAAATCAACTAGTAATAAACACTTAAATAGAAAAATCTAAAAATGTGAAATTAAAATTGAAATTAAAATAACATTAAAACATGAATTAAGGATAACTAACAAAATACATGCTAGTTTTGTAAGCTAAGAACCATTAAACTGTGCTAATAGACTTAAAGAAGACATAAATAAAGGAAGAAATATATCATTCAGAGATCAGAGGCTAGATGTTGTTTTAAGAAGTGGATTCTCCCCCAATTGATCTATAGATTAAATTCAATACTAAGAAAAAAGGCAGAATTTTACTAGAAATTTACAGACATAAATATAAAAATACAAAGGACCCAGATGAGGCAAACAATTTTGAAAAAGAAAAAGAAAATTGAAGAACTTACACAATCTGCTATCAAGACTTATTTTAAAGCTACAGTAATCAAGACTGTGGTATCGGCTTAATAAGGATAGTTATATAAGTCAATAGAGCAGCATAGAGAGTAAAGCAAGAGACCTACATATATCTGGTCAATTGATTTGTGGCAAAAGTACCAAGGTGGGGAAAGAATTTCCTTTTTATCAGAGTACTGGAAAAATTAGACATTTATTATGTAAGGAAAATTATCATCTACTCTTATATTATAGCACATATAAAAATTAACTCTAAATGGTCAGAAACCAGTATGTAAAAGTTAATTCTATAAAGCTTCAAGAAAAAATTCTAGGAAAATATCTTTGTGATCTTTGATTAGGCAAAGTTTTCTCTCCTAAGGTATAAAAACCACAAGTCACAAAAGAAAATAAGAGTGCTTTATCAAAGTTTAAAATTTCTGCTCTTTAGAAGGCATTGCTTAGAAAATGAAAAGGCAAACTGGAAGAAAAGTTTTGCAAAATACCTATCTGATGAATGTCTTGCATCCAGACAACATAAGGAATCTTTATAATTCAATGTTATGAAAACACACAACCCAATTTAAAAATATGGGAAAAAAATTTGACAAGTACTTCATCAAAAAAAAACATACAGATGGCAACTAAACAAAAGAAAATATATTAAAAGCATTAGTTGTTAGAGAAATGCAAATTAAAATCACAATGAAATATATCTACATATCTATAAATACAAATATAAACAAAGCAAAACAAAACAACCTGACCTGACAATACCGAGTGTTAGCAAGAATGCAAAGCAAATGAAACCCTTGTATATTCCTGGTGAAGATACAAATGATAGAACTACTTTGGAAAATATAAACACACACTTATCATATAACCCTACTATCCCACATGTAGAGATATTGCCCACATATATGGCCATGTTTCATAAATGTTTATAGAATCTTTATTGATAATTGCCCCAAATTGGAATAAAAAACACTTATATCCTTCACCTGATGACTGGCCAAACAAATTGTGAGACATCTGTGCAATGGAATACTAATCCCTAATAAAATGCCACAAACTATTGATACATGAATCAGCATGGATAAACCTCAAAAACATTATGCTTTAAAAGGAATCCAGAAACAAAAGGCTATGTACTGTATGCATTCCATTAATATGATATTCTTGGAAAGGTAAATCATAGGGAAGAAATCAGATCAGTTGTTGACAAGGTCTGAAGGTGGTGTTAAGATTCAGTAAAAAGTGGCATTAAGGAACTTTTTTGGATAATGGAAATGTTTTATTTCTGGTTTGTGGTGACAGTTATACACCTGTATACATTTGTCAAACTCATTGAATGAACACTGAGGCATGGTTAATTTTATTAACTGTAAACTATA
>JAQZBX010008963.1:0-41512 GCA_029593785.1 Cabassous unicinctus | reverse complement strand
TTGAGGCCTGAGGGTGTCAAATCCTGGTATAAAAACCTGTAACCCATTCATGACTCAAAGGCCAGAAGCTCTGCTGAGGAATAAGTACAACAAAATCCAGGGTACAGGTAGACGCCTAATGAGCACACATTCTACCCACAGTTTTGCAGTAAAGTAGCATGACAGTTTAGAAAGTGTCATATAATATTCTAATCAAAACAAGAGCTATGAAAGCCATTCAAAAAGACTCTGCAGTGATGAGTGACAATTATTAGTCTGGATATTTCCTGCCCTTAACAGCCTTTAGAGAAAGGGCTAACTTTCCTTGTTTAATGAGGACAGGACATGGAAACCCTTTGTTCATGGGGCGAGAATGAAGAGAGACAAGCTGTTAAAGGTGCACATCTGTGCTGCAAAGGAGAGCTTGGCAGTCAAAGGCTGGCTAGCTCTCACACGTGGGCATCCTCCTGCAGAGCAGCAGAGAAGCCACCGGGGTTCCAGTTTGCAGACACGACTCTAGTTCCCGCCTCAGACACAGCACCCCAAGGGTTAGAGGCACAGACCAGAGATGCCAGAATCTCACTGCCTGGGAACGGTGGGGCGCCATTCCTTGACAATCTTCTCAGCCACCTCTCACTGACAAGGGGCTACACCCCAGCGTGAGAATAGGATTCTGTACTTTATGAGCCAATTTCACAAGCATCACCTTCAGGCAAAGACAGTGGAGGGAGCATTAAACAACCTGATAAAGTACGTAAACCATAATCACGTGACTCTTCTCTCTTATTCCTACCAGATTTCTTCAGCATAATTGCATTAAACACATATCCAGGAAAGCATTTTTGGGATTATATAAACTGCAAATATTGTGAGTAACTTCTTTATCATTATATTATGGGTATGATTTTAAGTGTGGATTGAAAGAGTCAACTTGCACTTTTTAAAAATGCAAGGAACAGGTTATCACAAAGTATTTAGATTAATTATTAAACCAAAAGAATTATTCAGTGGTTCCTACTTTTACCAGAAGTCAGGTAGAAGGGCCTCTTTAACCTTATCTTCTCCACCTTTGGTCACTTCCACACAATTTTAGCATTTTGGTTTTTTCTAATGCTTGCTAACTTACCTATATATTTTCTTAAAATGTTAATCTAATAAGGTTGGAGCCAAAAAGGATGAAAGCAACACTCGCTCTATGTATTGAGTTATTATTCTCTGATGCTACAATATAATATACTTTAATGTCCCAATACATTGTTTTGGTCACTTTCCCGGCCTCGCCACTGGTGTTGCACACACTGGACTGAGGTTATCGGTCTCTCCCATCTGTTCCTTGTGTGTCTCCCCTGTGTCATCCGGCAGAGTACTTCAGAAACAGATGTCCATATACTTGAGAAGCATCATCAGTGGCTCATATTCTAATTACATGTGACTAAAATGGAGTGTTGAGCCTGCCTAATAACTCCCCATGGTATTTGCAGATATCTCAGTCACAACTGCATTTCCACTCTCAGACCTGGAGTTTTCAGAGACTTACGTCAGCTGACATGGCTGTAAGTATTCATGACTATAGTCTTCATGAAGAACCACAGCGCTCAAATGGCTTCCACCCATTTAAGTATCTTGTCGGTAGCTCTGAGTTTTCTCATTGTCATTTCATCAAGAGCACTTTGCAAAAGCAACCCAGACATCGGCTTGCCACGTGGCAACTGTATAAAAAGAAACCACGCCATGCTTTTCCGGGTGACCTTCTGAGACCAGCAGCAGGCTTGCTAAGCCATCCATCTGTCCAGTGTCAGCCTGATGGACATGTGGGGCTGGATTATTCTTTGCTCTGGGGCCTGTCCTGTGCGTTGCAGGACATTTAGCAACGTCCTGGGCTCTACCCACTAGAAGCCAATAGCACCCTCCCCCTCGTGGTGACAAACACAAATGTCTCCGGACATTGCCAGTGGCTCCGGTGGCAAAATCGCCCTTGGCTGAGAACCGCCGACTTAGAAGTCCTGGCCTGGAGCAGATGCTCGGTGCTAAGGCCCTCCCCCACCCCTGTGCTCACGGGTCCCTGGGAATAAGAAACGTCACCTGGCTTCCGAGGTAACAGAGAAAAGGAGGCATGTTTCTCCTTAGTCTAATGTCCTCTAAGAAAAATACTATGTATCATTAAAAATGCAAATATGAACATATAAACATTTCCACTTCTCCCTCAAAGAGCCTTACCAAGAATTCAACATCCAATGGTTTGTTTGTAGAAGACTTTATGGAATATGCCATTTAAACCCACGAGATCAAAGCACCAATTGTGGTTTCCTGAGAATTTTGTTTTTCCTTCATTCTTCATTCAGTCAGTCAGCAGGTCAGAGCATTTACAAAGCACATTCTAGGTCAACAAGTACAGCGCATGCTGGACGCAAGGTCTCCAGAGACGAAGGATAAGATCCAATCCTTCAAGTTCAGTCAGGAGTGGATGCCGGGAGAGAAAACAATCAGGACATGACTAGTGCAGTCTGCATGGGGTGTTGGAGGAATTGGGAGGAGAGAGCTGCTCCAACCAAAAGGTGCAGGGAAAGTTCTCTCAGGGCATCCTGGTCTTAGAGGCCAGGATGGAGCAGGCCAGGTATGGGGGGGCGGGGGAGCGCCGAGGGCCTTCTGTTGTTTCCTGGTTTTATTTCACAAGTGTCCCTAACAGTGGAATGTTTGTAATATGTTTTGTCAGAATTCTAGATGACAATCCAATAACCAGAATTTCACAGCGGTTGTTTACTGGATTAAATTCTTTGTTCTTCCTGTAAGTACTCATCTACCTTTCAATACATTTGTCTATAAATTGCAAAGCATTTAACAGTGGCTTACCAAAAGAGCTTTAAAAAAAATCGAGCCCTCTAGAATTTTTATCAGTCACAATGTTTCCTGAATTTCCAACCGCAGTTAACTCTTGCTACTTCCTGGCCTTGGCTCAAAGGGAACAGCCAGCCAATCAGAAAATAAAATATATTTTAAACCCCTTAATTTCCTTTAGTCCTAAAATACATTGTTATTGTGGTGGTTGATCAAACATAGTAATCATGTTTTTATCTTTTACCTGAGGTTTAAATCTCTTAGAATCTTCTAAGAGTTCAGCTCCAAGTACATTTTTAGGGAAATGTGCCTTTGCCTGGCAAGAGTCACTGTAGATTCCAAAATCTTTATCCTACCAATGCTCCTCTTCTTATAATTATATTTTCACTGTTTATTAATACACTGGAAGATTTACAATCAGGGGGTTATGATGCTCCTTTATAGTTGATCGTATAACATAATTATTTTCCCATTTTCAAAAGGGACCAGAATATCATAAACTAATTATGTACCTTAACATACTTATGAGTTGATTTCTTTTCCCAAATTCCCCCTACTATTACTTCTTAGATTTAATGCTGTTTCCAATGTGCCCCTTTAATATTATAAAGCACTGGATATGATTGCAGATTGGACTTTTACAAGGAAAATTACCATGAACTTCAAAATTATTACCCAATATATACTTTTGTTTCCTCTCATGATATTAGACCGTACAATATTTATTCCTTGGTTATGTATCATACTTCTGTATTCATGGTCTTTTTTTCCTGACATCTGCTCCCTTGGCCTTGCCATACACATATTTAAAGACCACTTTGAAGGGGAAGTTATGTATATATTCTTCATCTTATACACTGGTTTTAGCTTGCAAGTCTCCAAACTGTGGCAACGGTAAAAAACAACAACAGTGGCATATCACTTTGTTTCTAATTAATACCTTCTTTGTGTAAAGGTCTATGGTTCATAACTATTTAGAAGCCCTTCCCGAGCAGATGTGTGCCCAAATGCCTCAGCTCAACTGGATGTGAGTATGCGTTTAGGGTCTGATGTGTTGCTTGCCCAGCTATGGGAACTAAGCGTTCATTTAAGTGGCTCCTTGTTACAATGCTATCGGGTGGTCTTTTGTTTATTTCTATGTTTGTGCATGTTATAAAAAGGCTTTAAAGCGTAGAGTTCTCACATAATTGTGCCACTGTTAAAAATGGAAATAATCATCTGAAAACTGAAAATCATCTGAAAAACTCATTAAGAATAGGTGAAAAAGTTATATAGAAACTAAACAAATGCATATACACAATGGTAAATAAACCAGAAAGAGTGAAGTTACAGAAAAATGCCGGGGCCCCAGCCCTGCCTCCCACCCCACAGCAGGCCTTGGCAACAACAGGGACATCAGGAACCCCTCATCAGAGCCCCGGGATTCTCATTTTCACTCCAGGGTCCTGGAACCACTAGAAAACAAAGTGGATACCCAACTAAAATACATAGTTAGCAAGATGACCTGATCGGAAATGAGAAATGGCCCTTTAAACTCAAAGGATAAAGAGCTAAGCAGTCAGCCCTAACTTGCTCCACACAGAGGCAGAACTCACCCTGCCCTGGCCAGGTTTCCTTCAGCCTAACTGCCCGCCCTTGCTGGCCACTAGCCACCGCTCTGGCTTGGCTTATGTACAGAACTGTTCTTGGACCTTTGCTAGCCGCTACTCAGATACTCAGACCCTAAAGAGAAAAAAACAACCTTCGTTATTGTTCCCCTACCTGGATGTGAGGAGCTGGGCCTCAACACCTCCACCTCCCGATTGTCGGGTGGATGGTGTCCATCCCCTCAGGACCAGGCTGGAGGACCCGAGACAGTCCAGCCCTCACGACCGCCGCCAGCCACACGGCCCAGGCAGACACTGGAAGATGGGGGCCTAGTGAGCACAAATCCTACAAGTCAGAGAAGTGAGACTGTTCTTCCAACTCCAAAGAGTGTGCTTGCCAGAAAGGGAAAGACAATCTTCCACTGTTTAACAATATCGGACATTTAAGAGAGTACAGTGTTCGTTATTTTTAACTACAGTATTTTTAGGGTGAAACATATCAAGAGTTCCTATGAAAACCTCACAACAACATGGATGAACTGTGAAAATATGCTAGATGAAATAAGCCAGACAGAAGACATTGAATGACTTCACTTATGTGAAATACCTAGAATAGGCAAATTCATACAAAAAGTTGATGAGAGGTTATCAAGGGTCAGGTGTGCTGACATTAAATGAAAGGGTGAAAGAAGCATACTTTTTATTATACTAACCCTGCACTAACTAGGAAGAATGCATAGTGAGAATTTGAACAAAGGAAAACTAAAGTTGAGGACTGTTTAATCACCAAAAGTACTTCATCCAAGCACGTCTAGTTATGATTTGTGCGAAAAAGACTTAAAATGATTCCCTCTTTGCCTTTCAGGGATTTGGAAGGCAATCGAATCAAGTACCTTACAAATTCCACCTTTCTGTCGTGCAATTCACTCACAGTGCTGTAAGTATATAATGGATTTCAGTAAATCAGGGGAAAGCCAACCGATTTGGAAATGAAAAGAAAACATTGATCAAAAAAATGTTGAGTAGTGTTTTGCTCACAGCCTTGGTCTGAAACTTCAGTACACGAGAAGGCACACATTGATTTATTGATTTTGACGCCTGGGCTGAGCCTTAAGTTGCCACCATGTTTCACAGAGTATCGCTCTCAGCTGAATGGTCCCTGAAAGGTCCAGTTTCCTAAGCCCGTGGCCACCCATGAAATGAGGTCGTGTATGTGAAAGGGTTAGCTTGTCAATGACAAGTTGTTATTGCTGAAAACACTTTTCACTTGATGTCTGTCTCCTGAAAGAAATAATAATTTTATTCTAAAGGGCACAATCATCTTAGCTATTTGGATTGGGCAAGGATTCGGATTGGCAATTCTGTTGGGTGGGAGGCAGGTGGATTGATTTGTTGGTACATCTGTACTGTTAACTTAAAAACACAAGTGTTTTTTATTTAATCATAGTTAACGGTAGTTTTCGATTCATAGTAAGCACCCATAGATGGATGGATCATTAGAAGAATGGAAAAGAAAAAGCAGAAAATGTCCATTTGTAGTATTCTAACAAACCAAGAGATTAGGTTTACTGTCAGACTGCATATTATTAGCATATTAAGAGGGGGTGTCCCGCTTGCGAGATGCAGAGTCTATTCTTTTTCTACGAGTGGCGAGGGTGGAGACTGGGAAGCTAAACAAGCTTCATAAACGCCTTCTATTCGTGCAGCTCCACGGAGCTCTGGCCACCTTGCACATTCATTACCTCATTTGCTGACACCTCTGTAGAGCAGCTAGCTGTTGACCCCTCATTTTTTCTTAGAAGATTCCCGTTTTTATAAAGGGGATGTAAGACCACCGTCCCCTCACCAAGTTTAAGTTAGTTTGTGGTCCCAGAAACCGCTATGAGGTCAGTTCAGCTTTGCTCTTTCCTGCCTTCTTCTCTTGAGGGAAAGTGCCTTCTGTGGGGTCTTCTCAAACCCTTTTCCGAGCATTATTAACAGGGTCAAAATTTACTTTATATGTGTGTATGTTGGGAAAGAGACCATTTCTGAAATAATCAGAATCCAAACAAAGTGCAGTGCTATGACCACACTCAGCACCTCAAATTGCTAATGGTGGAGGAACAGCCAGGAAACCGCCTTCTGTGAGAAACACCTGGCTTAGATTCCACACCCGAGACGCCGCCCCTGAGGCGCCAAAGGAGGCTTTAGTAAATCACACCTCATCAAAGGCATCTTCCAACAAGCGGTGGTTATTAAAGCAGAGGAAAACCAACAGTCCTGACTCTCAACATGTCTTACAGGTTTCTGCCTAGAAATCAAATTGATTTTGTTCCAGAGAAGACATTTTCTTCATTAAAAATTTTAGGAGAACTGTAAGTAGTATTGTCTACTAGGAAAATATGATTGCTTCTTCCAAGGTGATAAATTGAAATGACTAGTGAGACTGCTTTTCCACTAGTAGCAATCAAAATCCTGTAGACTACTCAGTATTAAAATTCAACTTAGAAGATTAGCATTATTCTAAAGTCAAAAGTACTTTAAAAGTGGGCATTGGCCTTAATGTGGATTTAGCCTATGCTGGTTTCCGTACTTGTGGTCTTGGGGGGTTTTCATATAAATGTGTGCTTGGGAGTAATAGTGAGATTTCCTTGGTTCCTTAAACTCTGGGATCATGTATTGCCAATGGTTGGCGTATACTTAGTGTCCAACAAAGGCTTGTTAAATGAATAACTGACTAACTGGAATAATAACAATTCATCACAACTGAACTAAGGAACAAAGATGCTTATTATCCCTTGAGAACTGACAACGTCTAGAACAGATAAAGCAAATACATATGGCTAGAGTGAGGATTAGGCTCGTTGAAAAATACTCAGAGCTCTAGAAAACTTTACTTTTCAATTATACTTTTTGTTGATCTAAACCTTTTAAAAACCATCTGTGTTGCCATTAGTACATTGATCCCCACATAATTGTGTATTGTTGGAATCTGTGTTAGATGACATGTGGCTGCAATTAGGGTAGAGAACTCTTCCTCCTGATCTGAGGCCTTCAAATGGAAATTAATTTCTTAATTCATCTGCCCCATCCTTTATACCTTGTTTTGAAACCCCAAATGGATTCGGGAAAATAACACAATAAGATTAATTTGAAAAATAATTCACCAGTAATTGAGATCATTCAATCTAATTAAAAACAGCCATTAATCAAATTCATAAATATTTACTAATAGTATAGTGTAAGGCACCATATTAGAACTAAAAATATTACCAGTTTATGGCAGAAAATAGAGGCAGCTCTTGGAGAAGAGACACCTCCCTCCCCCGCCCCCCGGGCCTGGGGCTGCCACTGGGTGAGGATCTGGCTGCAGGGCAGCTGTGGAGGGCAGCCCAGGACCAGCCGGGCATGTTGGATGTACAGACTTAAGCAAGCAGTGTAGGGAGACCACATTCTGAGAAATTTTCCTCCTCCTCCTCCCGTCACACTTAGGAGGGCCACCCCAACATACACCCAGTGAAGAACCCCTAGTTTGCTCTGTAAAGACTGCCAGTGAGCCATTCCAGTCGGCTTCGCAACAGAAAGCTGAAAGTAATTCAGAAGTTAATAGAAGGGGCTTGAACAAGGCATTTGTGCTAACGGAGGTTACAGAAGTGTTAATTAACAAACCCCTCTTGGTGAGGATTACGCATCGGCAGGCCACTGAAGTCCCTTCTCCAAAATAAAAGGTGTGCTTTCTCTTCCTCCATAACCCTTTGGGAGACATTTTATGGAGGTACAAGGTCGCCATCACCTCTGCCCTGTTGTCAGCCTGTCTGGGATCTGTGCTCACTCTGGCTTGATCCCAGGTGCTGTGATCCCAGGTGCTCTTCTCCCATCTGGAGCACCAGATCAGGATTCCCAACTAGCAGGATCTCTACACCTGCACAGCACCTCAAGAGCAATTCTTTAAAAGCCATATTCACTGTTGACCCTTTCCCTGCTGCCAGCACCTTCACCTGGACCTGCTCTCCTTGTGGCGTCAGTATCCTTCCTTGCAGCCAAGCTTGAAAATGCTCCCTTTCCCTCTCCCTCTCTCTGGTCACGTCAAGGCCTTTCAGATACTAAGTGCAGCCAGAGCCCTGCTGAAGCCCTCATCAGCTCTCACCTGGTCCATGGCAGAAGCGCGACTCTGGCTTTTCAGGCTACTCTTTGCGCTTTGGACAGAGCCATCATCCCATGATCCAAGGCTTGGCATGCCACTGTCTTGCTTAATGTCCTGATTCCTCATTTCCTGCAGATTGGGAAAGCCCCTGATACCATGTTCAAACTCCAACATGCAGAAGAATTGCAGGGGATGTTGGTTTAAAATGCTTGTTACCAGGTCCCCCTCCCAGAGATTCTGATACTGTCGTTCTGGGGTGGGAACCCAAATGTGGCCTTTTAATAAGCATCCTCAGTGATTCTGATTCCTGGACTAGACTCTAGGAAACACTCTCTTGAAATGTATCCAAGGCCCTCCCAATAATCTCCATGCACGTTTCCAGGCTCACCCTTCTCTCCGTCTCTCCATATTGTCTGTCCTCCACCCACGCCGGACCACTTGTGGTCTCTGGAACACATCTTTGGATTTCAAGCATCTGTTCTTCTGATTGCTTTACCCTCACCTGAAAAGCCAGCCTTCTTTTATTCCACCTACGAAGACCGTCAAGCTTCATTCAAACATTTCTTAATTTCCCAAGCCAAGATCAAAAATTCCTCCCTCTGTGTTTTGTTTGTACTTCTGTCATAGCACATTTCATTCTTCCCTTGTTTTATAATCTAGTTGTTTACTCTAAGCTTAAGTCTCTTTAGAGAAAGAACTAAGTCTTAGTTCTTTGTAATGCCCACATATCCATCAAGAGCTCCAAAGCTTCAAAAACTGATAAAATCTTTTGACTCTTAATTAGGCAATTTCAAATCTGTTTCCTCTTTATCATCTTCTTTGGCTCAGAAAAATATTTTGGACTCAAAGATTCCTGACTTCTTCTAATGCTAACAGATCTCTTTTCCATGTCTGCAGAGTCACTTCCCTACTATTTATTGTGGATTGGACAGTCCCATTATACTTAATTCTAAATTCTCAATGTCTTCTACAGAACAGTCACCTATAAGAATATGTTAAGAACTTGTGAGCTTTAATGATTACGTTAAATGATTTACTGGGCAGATACTGTGTGGCCCATGTAATCCCTTAGTGGGAAAGTAAAATAAATAGAAGATAGAGGTCCTGACCTCAAAAAGCTTATAATATAGTTGGGTAAACAAAATATTACATACATGAATTAAGAAGGAATCACAGAAACAATGCATGGTAGAAGTGTACAAGGAGAAAATGAATCAAAGTAGAGTTTAAAGCCAAGTTGGGAATGTGTTGGATTGGGGGTGGGGGGTGGAGGTGAAAGGAAATTCCAGACAGGAACTGGAGGAGCAAAATGCCACATGTCTGAAAGGGATTGAAAACATATCCATTTGGCTGACTCACATGGCCTTGTTGCATAACGAGTTTGGATTTATACTTTCTGTTATATCACATGGGATGATGATAATTGAGAGGAGCAATAACTATGTCATTTATTTCCAATTTAATTGCTTTGGTTTTTAACTGTCATCCACAGGGATCTGTCGAACAACATCATAATGGAGCTACCACCCCACATATTTAAAGACTTGAGGCTTCTACAAAAACTGTAAGCTCTTCTTCTCACCATAACCAGATTTAAATGGCAACATCTTGAGCTTCCAAAATATTAACATCCTGATATTTCTTTCCCCCTTCCTTCTAATGGTACTAAAGGAATCTGTCATCCAATCCTCTTTTGTATCTCCACAAGAACCAGTTTGAAAGTCTTAAACAACTTCAGTCTCTGTAAGTCAAACATATCAGCATGTTGATGATAATTGAGGTGGATGTTATTTTTAGACGGGTATTTCACGTACAGGAGGGCCTTTGATTTGAGCGTGCCTCTGCCTACAGTTGGGAATACCATTGTCGTCATCAAGTACGTATGGGATGAAAAAACAAAGCCTCCCTTTTTTTTTTTTTTTTTTTTTAACCATTCAACACATGTAAGGAGCATTTCTGTGTTTGAAACTACCTATTGCCTCTTCCTGAAAACCGGGATCATATGGGAAGATCTCATCCTACAGTTTTCACTAGGATGAAATTTGTGATGGTGTTTTCACTAAAACTTTGGTCAAACACCTTCTCTAAGGCCTGCCTGCCTTTTCTCTTTCCCTGTTACTGAGAAGCTATAGATGGTGCACGCTTTATACTTCTCAGGCAGTGTAAGAAAAAATTACCCCACCAGAGTGAACATTCAGACAATTAATGTTGCTTAGCATTTTAAAATTTCAGTAACATTAGGTTTCAAGAATTCTGCCACTGTTGGTTAAAGCTTGTTTTTAATCAGAGTGCATACAACATTACCTGATCTCAGCCTAAAGCATTTCTTGATTTAATTCTAGAGACCAATCCTTAAAATCACTTTTTTTGTGTTTGCAAAAGAGTTCTATTGGAAATTAATGAAAGATTTAGGCTCTCTTCCAGCAAATATTAATAAGTATCCGCTGATGGAAAGGACTTAGTCCTGCTCTCAAGAAGGTCAGCCTAGTAACAGTCCCTCTCCCCGCCCGCCACCGCCCCACCAAAAAAAAGTTTTCATTTGCCAGGACTATTGTAATAAATACCAAAGACTGATTGGCTTAAACAATCGGAATTATTGTCTCATGGATTTGGAGGCTGGAATTCCAAAATCAAGTCTGCAAGCAGAATCGCGCTTTCTGCGAGGCCTGCAGTGTCCTGGGGGTGGCTGGCCAGCACTCCTGGGCGGTCTGTGCCTCGGTCACATGGCTGTCTGTCTCCTTCCATCTCCTACTCAGAAGGACGAGACAGACTGGATGAGGGCCCGCGACTCCAGTCTGGCCTCATCTTCGGGAATAACACTTCCAAAGGTCCTATTTACAAACGAGTTCACATTCACAGGACCAGAGTTAAGACTTGAACATGGCTTTGTGGGGGCCATGATCCAATCTGCAAAAATAAATAACCCATTGTTTTTAAATATATAAGAACAGACCTCAGGAGGTTGGCCACTGGCTCTTTCCTTTATGCACCACATGCACATTCCTGAAGGCCAAAATATCACGTCCCGGCGTGACGCCAGGATGGCAGTCGCTCAGCCAAGCGAGTCTTCTACAAAACACGCATTGAGCAACAGAAAACTCAGAACCGGGTCGAGAAATTCTTATTCCGATTAGTCAAAAAGAAATGGAGTGAGAATCAGATATCTTTCAAAATAAATGCTAAAAGCAAAGGCTTCTGTCTTTTACAGTTATCCTTTCTCCATCTATGTTTCCTGAGAATGTGGCAGACTTCCTTAATTCACACCATCCTAAAAGAGGTTTTCAAAGAATCCATATTTGAAGAAGCTTCTGCACAAATGAGGACCTTCCCAGCTAATGATATTTTGTAGGGCCTGGAGGAATTTTAAAGGAGTTACATCTTCCCCGCTGTTGCCTCGGGAAACTGCTGTCCTGAAGGGGAGTCTCTCTTGCTGCGTCGGGCTGTTTTGACTGCTGCTGCCCTGGTTTTCCACAGGGAGGGCACAGCAGCCCGGCAGAAAGAAAGATCCTCACATGCACCTAGGCTCCCACAAACGACACTGTAGTCATGGTCTCAGGCTGGAGGTGCCTGGGCTGGGCTGAAACCCTCCAACTAACTAGTGTTACGCCATGGATGATAAAGTCAAACTTCGGAGCCAATGTCATAATCACGCAGATCACTGTTATTTTTAAATCAAAGAAATGAATGAAAGTGCCCTGTTAGAACGTAATTCGGCATGTGAAGTGGCAAAATCAGCTCTAAGGTGTGGGGGGCGTAAATAGAAGTGGCAATTTTCTAAGGTAGTTTTCTGTAAAATGTCCACCTTCCTTGGAATTTGGCAACATAAGATTTTGAAGCACTTTCTTTAGGATGTGACAAGGGCGGCGATTATTGGAGAGTGAGAACATTGAAAACAGTGAGCCTATTACGTGTATTTTCCAGAGCCCTGGAAAGGATAGAGATTCCAAATATAAACACACGGATGTTCCAGACCATGACGAATCTGTCTCACATGTATGTATGTATGAAAGAACAGGGGAGAAAGCACGGCAAAATGTTTCAGATGTTCTCTTATAACTGTCTAATGTATCACTGCAATGTGTTTTTATGCAAGAAAAGTCTTCTTATTGAGAACGTTTTAATTTTGTCACCTTTGGTCCCTGTTCAAATAGAGTTCAATATTATGATGTGCCGACATGAATGACCCTTCTCTCTGGAAACACGCTGTTTATCCAATTGAGGCCCAATAAGAGATCAGGGTACCAGAATGCCACATTTTACACCAGATGAAGTCACTGGCTAAATGGTACCCAGGAGACCTGGAAACATTAATTCACCTCACATGAATGAGCAGTCGGCTGCTCTCAGATTTGAGCCCTTAGGAAGAAAGGTGCTTTCTAAATTCCAGGTGTTGTTACTGTTACTAAGTGCACTGCAAAACGGAGGTAATTAATCTTTCTAGTAGTTTTTGCTAAGTCACTTTAATATATTTGGCTAAAGTGCACTGTGTAAGTTGTGTTAATATATGTGTTTATGACATGATCATTTCTTATCAACTGTGTAATCTATGTGTTCATGATTTCAAAAATTAACGATTGTTATCCACAAACATAGCGAGGATTCGATGGGTACAGCAAATGGATGACATGGTCGGTGTGAACACGCTCCTTCGGGAGAACGTTTTGTTTCTGTCATTACTGAAAGACGAGAGTCCGTTGCATATCTGCATAGTTTTCGTAATTTCTCTTACTGGGACACCATTAGATAAACAGTGAGGCAATCCTGTCCGTGGTGTAGGCAGAATGCGAAGACTTCTTAAAATAGAGAAATTTAACCTTTGTAGAACCTCGTGGAGAAGCTGCCACTTTAAATATGGACCTCAGGTCAAGGTCAGGAAGGACCCAACAGTGGGCCAGTGAGTTAGCTTAGTTACGTTTCCACTAAGCGACCTAATAATTCGCCTTGCATCTTCCTTGTCCACCCGTATTGAACCACGTGCACAGTCCCTCCCGCGTCCACCCCCTTCCACCTGCCAAGCAGTAGCAGAGGTTGAGGCACTCTAGACCACTGTATCAGAAGAACTAGACATGATGGAATCTTCCAAGAACCAGGAGGTCAAGTCAGACGTCTGTGCCAGCGACTCCAGGCAAGGGAAAGAGAGCCAGAGAACGGCATGCCAGCTTCCTTTCGCAGGGAAGCTACACTGAAAACTACCCGAGGGCAAGCTCGCCTCCCATTTCTCCACCTGACCTGACACACCAGCACTGAATGATCCATCCATCAATTGCTGATCTAAAAAAATATTTGTTGAGTATTGACTGTTTACCAGGTACTGTTCTAGGCTGAGAATGCAGTGATGAACAAGAGAAAGGACTGCCTGCCCTCATGGGGCTTCCATTCAGCTTCGGGAGGCAGAGAGTAAACATATAAACAAATACATGGTTAAATGCTAGGAAGAAAAGTAAAGCAAGGAAAAGGGGCTGAGGGAGTGTTTTGATGGTTTAGACAGAGCTCAGGGAGCTGTGACATTTAAGTGGACCTGACCAAGGGGAGGAAGCAGCCTGCCAATATCCAGACAAGAGTCTTCCTGCCGAGGGGACAGTTTCTCAGAAGGAAATGCGGTGGCCATTTGCACGTTAGCAGGAAGGTCGATGTGGCTGGGACAGGAGAAGGGGCAGGTGGGGTAGGAGGGCCCAGTCACAAGAGGCCTGGAGCCCTGGCTAAGTCAAGCTATGCTGTTGAACTTGCTGCTCTAGAAACTGATTTGAGAGATGTCAAAAAAAAAAAAAAAAGGACTGGGCTGATGGGCTGAGAGGTAAGAGCAGAGAAATGAATAAAAATAGAATGAGTTTAATGTGAGAAACTCCCAAATGCACATGTTTGAGCCAAAGGACTCACCTATTCAGTTCACCTCAAGATTCCACACACCCAGATAATAAATGCATTGACCAAAACCAAACCTACATCTTCCTCTAGAAATTAAGTCCCTCCTGGCCCTAGTAAGAAACCCTCCTTTAAGGTGGCTGCTGCTCCTCCCAGCTCCTGTGAGCCTGAATTTTTTAGTCCCAGGGACCCACCCTTCCTGCCAGGATGAGAAAGAGGAGGCTGTTTGAAGGGAGCATGCGTCAGTGTTTAAAGCTGAGCACAAGACAGGGTTGTTCTTAGTTTTAGCTACAGCACGTTCTCTACATCCCCAAATCCGCATCCCTAAATTTTTGCTAAAAATCAATTTAATGATGATAGTGAACATTTTTAAATGCTCTAGCAGATAATGCAATGCGGCTGGAAAGAAAAACAGAGCCCCTGAGTCTCCAAAGTCTCATGTCTTCCCGATTCAACTCCGGCAAGCCAGGGTATCTCATCCTTCAGGTTCCTTATCTTTAAAAGAAGGAGACTGCAGAGAATACATAATGTTTAATGAAGAACTCTAGAAGTACATAACCTCTACTGTAAAGAGACAAATCTAGGGAAGGTGCAGCCCTCATAGCATTGCAACTGGAGTTTCTGTATCATTGCTCTATAGTGACTCTTTTTTTCCCTTTGACTTTAGTTATTTCAAAAACTTTCGATACTGCTCGTATGCTCCCCATGTCCGAATATGTATGCCCTTGACTGACGGCATTTCTTCATTTGAGGACCTCTTGGCTAACAATATCCTCAGAATATTTGTCTGGGTTATAGCTTTCATTACCTGCTTTGGAAATCTTTTTGTCATTGGCATGAGATCTTTCATTAAAGCTGAAAATACGACTCACGCTATGTCCATCAAAATCCTTTGTTGTAAGTATGTTTCCTATCTAAATAGATTTAGGATCTCTTCTGCCAGCTCTGTGCTAGATACAAGGTGACTTTCAATAAACAGCATTTAATAGGATTTCTATAGGTCAGGCAATTTTATTTCTACATATGAATACGCTGTTCTTCTTGGCTGCTCTGTTTTATATTGCACAAGCTTGCAATTGCATGAGCTTGCAGTAATCTAGTAACTGCCCCTTGGGTAACTTGTCTTGGAAATGGGGAGCTGAAGAGTCAACGGATGGATCAGGGGGCAAGTTTTGTAGGTTATAGCTAAGCCTTGTGTAAACCCCAAAAACCATAACATCCATTCTTCTAAGAGCCAGAAAATGAATCCCTTTGTAAATATGCAATTAATATGTTTACTGTTTAAAATATAGCAAAAAAAAAAATTACTCCCTCCACCTTATTCTTAAACTATAAACAAAGCCACATGGTACTTTAGAAATAGTACTGTTTTTGCATTCTGGTGGCTTCTAGGTATACCATAGGAAGTGCTTTATGACATTAGTTCATTTAATAGAGGATGAAGGAACTAGACCTAATCAGAAAGCTAAGCTGTTGGCTGCTCAGTGGGCGTGCTGGGAAATACCAATGCACTGTGTATGGATTCTTTACCAGGTGCAGACTGCCTGATGGGCGTTTATTTGTTCTTCGTTGGCTTTTCTGATATCAAATACCGAGGGCAGTATCAGAAGTATGCCTTGCTATGGATGGAGAGCTTACAGTGCCGTCTCATGGGCTCCCTGGCCATGCTGTCCTCCGAAGTCTCTGTCCTGCTGCTCACGTACTTGACTTTGGAGAAGTTCCTGGTTATCGTCTTCCCCTTCAGGAACATTCGTCCTGGGAAACGGCAGACATCCATCATCCTCATTTGCATCTGGATCGCAGGATTTTTAATTGCTGTAATTCCATTTTGGAATGAGGAGTATTTTGGAAACTTTTATGGGAAAAATGGAGTATGCTTCCCACTTTATTATGACCAAGCAGAAGATATTGAAAGCAAAGGGTATTCTCTTGGGATTTTCCTAGGTAAATTCTATTTTCCATTTCCTGGACAAACATACTTTTCATAGAAATAGCAAAAATTTCAGCAGAGGTGAAATTGTCCATTTCAGAAAGTAAACTAACATAGTCCAGACAGTGTCCTTTTTAAAGGAAAGCTCTTGCTACATATTTATAGAAGTTTTTATTAGACTTTTTGTTGTAGAGATTTAGTGTGGAAAACAAAAGCATACTCTCAGGATCTCTGATGATCTTTTTATCATCTGTAAGATCCTTCAATTTCATGTCCACCCATAGTGACTATGAGCTGGAGGAATGCTAGATCAGTACCTAGTCTTGTGACCTATCGAGTTATTTGAACTCCTATTTTCTTTACAATCTAGTTATGAGTTAAATAAATAATAATAAAATTCTGGAAACTCTCTCATAGGAGATTGTTGAATGGAAATACCAGGAAGGTTTATTGCCTTTGTTAAATGCATCCATAAAGTCAGCAACGTAAGGATACTTCATAAAATTCTTTCCAATTTTCTTAATTGTCCCTAATCTTTTAGAAAGGAAGGCTACATTCTCTATTAAAAATGTGTAACAAGTTTACCTCTTTACACCTAAAAAAACCAACCTTTTTTCCTGTTGTCTAATACGTCTCTCTCCTGCTTAAAATTCAAACCATCCCCACGTCCTGTTTCAAGTGGGGCTGTGTTGTCATTTGACTCCCCTTCCGCAGAGCTCCCCCTCATCCAACAAGTTTGATTGTCCTTTTTTTCTAAATCAAAATATGCCTTCTGTCTTCTGTTTCTTCCAGTCTCTCCCTGCCACCATCACCGGCCTTTAAAGCCTTTCTCCCTCAGCCCTGAATTACCACGCTAGGCCCTCTGGCCTCTTGGCCTCTCCAGTTTATCTGCTCACTTCCACCACATCATCTCCCGAGGTCCCCGACGCCCCCCCGAGACCTCCAGTCACCCCGACGGCCAGCCACCTAAGGCCCGTCGCAGGCACCCTGAGCTCCCGGCTTCCTCCTCTCCTGCCACCTGAGTCCTGCCGCTCCCAGGTGTGGTAGGCTGCTCGCTGCCCTCCTTGCTCCTGCCTCAGGTGTTCTTGGCAGAGGCCCCCCTCACACACACACACACTCACACCCCTCGTTTCTTAAGCTCCTCGTCTAGGCCAAGCATGCTATTTCGTGTACTGGAGACACGACAGATCGGGCCCTCACAGACCTTGCAGGCCAGAGAGGAGGCTTCCGAGAAGTAAGCGGGTGCTGGCGTCACAGGCTGCTCACGGCCACGCGGAGGAGGGCAGGGTGTGCCGGGCGCCCCAGATCTGAGGACCAGGGAAGGCGCCCGGCCCAGAGGATGATGAGGGGTCATGAGCCAAGACTAGGCTGAGCTGGGCAGGCAGGGGGCTGTCCTGCAGGGAAAGGAATCCTGGGTTCAGAGGCGCTGCGCCAGGGAACGGGTCCCATCCGTGGGCTAGAGCTGGGTGTGTCTCCATCTTCCTCTCAGGGAGCGGGGACCGACCAGAAGGGTCGTGATACACTTCTAGTAGGTGAAGACACAGCAACACACACGGTGTTCGTGACAGAGGAGCCATAGAGCTTTAGATAACGTACACATTTTTCCGTTTGAAGAATGTAAGGGTACATTCTCTTTCAAATATTTTTTATAGTTTTAGAATGGTTTCCAATGTACAGCCAAGTTGCAAGAGGAGTGCGGAGTCTCTGGGTGTCCCAGCTTCCCCCATTGCTAACACTTTACCAGGGTGCATTCAGAAGAGACACTTGGATCGCTCCTGTAAGGCTGTTTTCAGAATTTGGGCCAGAGGAGCATCTTCCACCTGAGTCATTTTATTTTATCCTTAATTAACATTTCTGACAAGAAGCCAAAGACAAACTAACTTTTTAAACTTCTACTATATGGCTTTCTAGTGAGAATCCATGGAATATGAAGTGGTTTTGATCAAAATAACCAAACACCTTGGATTTATTTAAAGTCCTTTCCCCTAGATTTCACTAGTCTGACATACAGTCTAGGTTCTGATGAACAGTTTTTAAGCAACTTTGAAAATATATGCAAATTTTATGTTCACGCTAAGAAATAAGATAATCACTCTTAGGATTTTTATGACAGTAAGAAAAAAGCAAACTTAGTGCTTAAGGAGTCAGCGTTTCCACAGATAGTGGTGTTAAGTGAGAATCTTCTGGGCACATTTACCTAAAAGAATGATACATATAGTTGAATTTTTAACTTTAAAAATTTCTTTTTCTCAAATGATTCTAAGATGACTTAATACTAGCTTAAATTACTCTAAGCAAATTGAAGAAAAATAAACAAAAAAAGGTATTTTTGATCTATGTATTGTTTTAAGACCAAAAACATGACAAATGTTTCTTAGGCAATTTTGTTCTGCTCAATTCCAGGTAAGTGAATGACACTGTGTTTACTTTTTGAGATGTGAGTTTGATTACAGTAATCCCTTAAGGCTTGAAATTGCTCGGAGTTAAAAACAAGAGCAGCTTTTTCTCATACTTTAAAAAGCTGGAGCTTACCTCATGAGATCCCTAGATCTGAATTCCAGAGGTCTGCAATTCTTCATAAAGGACTTACATATTTGAAATCTCTTTTCTGATGTAGCAAACCCAGCTTATAGCCTTGAATGCAGGGTTCTAGATGAATACCACTGAGCTTACAGAAAAATGCTTCTCGGCAACGTCTTTATAATGGGCACCATACATAACATCTAAGTACCACACTGTTTTTACTGTCAACTGGTAAAACTGAGAGGTTAAGACGTGTGCTTTTCCCAACAGGTGTGAACCTGCTGGCTTTTCTCATCATTGTGTTTTCCTATATCACTATGTTCTGTTCCATTCAAAAAACGGCCTTGCAGGCCTCGGAAGTTAGCAACCACATTGGAAGAGAGGTGGCTGTGGCCAATCGCTTCTTCTTTATAGTGTTCTCTGATGCCATCTGCTGGATTCCTGTGTTTGTCGTGAAAATTCTTTCCCTCTTCCAGGTGGAAATACCAGGTCAGTCCCTGCTGTTATTCGCCAGTACATTGTGCCTTCTTATGCCCTTTGTGTGCTAGGCTGGAATGAGCAGCGGCTCTTCCAACAGCACCTCGGGCCGGGTCTTGCACATAGTGAATTCTCCATGCATGCCTACAGCTGCAACATGAAGAGAGATCCTTTCCTCTCGCGGCTTTCAATTGGCATTCTGAGATAGAAACTGGTGCAATCCAGCCAGGGATAATAAAAACCAGGAGCTAGAGAGAGAAATTACATCTGGTGTCTTGCACCTACCAGAGCTAGACCAGGAGTGCACATAAAGAATCCAGATATGCATTTCCAGGTTCTACCCCAGACCTCTGGATGTGGGTGTCTAGGGGCTGAGGCCTGTATATGGCCTGATTCTGGGGCACACGCCTCTGATTTTGAACCACTGGTTGGTTTCCTTGACTTAGCTCAGTGGTTTTCTCCCTGGACTCTGTGGAGGACAAGATGTTGCATGGAAGTGCCACACCCCAACTACAACCACAGCAGACAACTGTTCATTCCTGGGCACTTTACCAATGCTCTTTCCGGGATCTAGAAATCCCAGCCCTTTAGGGCCACCCAGGGCTTAGCCCAACTCTAAGTGAAAGAGTTTGGGATCATGTACAGCTCACAGTTTCAGCCTATTGCCATGGGGTACCTCATTAAATGCTTGCTGCAAAGCAACACTCAACATCTACTGCAGCCCCTTAACCTGTCAACTAGGTCTTCACAACAAGGCAGATGTGCCTTGAGCCACTGCAGATGTTGGAGTGGAAATCAGAAGAGAGATCAGGGCTAAATACTTGGGAGCTTTTGCTGGGTGGTGAGAGTTCCTGGACATCTCATGTTTAACATCCCAATTGCATCAGAGTGAACAGGACTAAAATGCCCATTGGCTCCCATTGCTCATGGAATAAAGTCCAAACGCTGGGATTAGCATAAAAATATTTCTTACCTCCCACCCTGCCCTCAGGTAGTCTGTGATCCAGGTCCACTGGAATTATTAGGCAATAATCTCTAGGCTACTAGACCCCCCTTCTCATCCTTCAAGGCTCAACAGAAATACTGCCTCCTCCATGGAGTCATTCCAGATCTCTTCCCCACTCATTCAACCCAGGGGCTTAAATGTCCATCCTACTTTGTTTGAGCCTCACTTATTGGTCTCATTTTAACTGTCTCAAATCAGTGCTGTTTTTTATTGCATCCATTGCTCCCTGCAGGAGCCCGGAGGCCATGTTTTGTTCATGTTTGCATTTTCCACGGGGCTTTCCATACAATGGTTATTTAATAAACATGCCCTTTCAAGAGCAAAGAAAGTGGGTGTGGTCTGTCTCTCCATGCTCTTCTGTGTCCTTTGCGTCTCTGGGACGTGGGGGAGGCAGCCTGGCAGGGTGGAAGGGGGCAGTGAGGAGGCAGGAGTCCTGGCCTCCTTTCTGAGCCCACCACCCAGCAGTCAAGGGAATTTAGGGAAGTCATGTGGCCTCACTGAGACCATTCCCAGACGGTCCCCCAGTTCCTTCCGGTTTTACTGTTCTGATTCTGTCGATGCTGGGAGGCTTTTCCTCTCTGGTTTAGATCTAAGGAGATGTCTTGGGATCAACAGGATCTGGGAGCAGCAGGAGTAATCAGCATCCTTAGAGGGTCTAAGACTTTTCAGGGCATGAGAAGTCTAATAAATACCCTCAAATGTGGGAACAGGAATGGGAAAATGTCTTCTTACAACACTATTGGGCCAATGTTCAGTACTTTGGGTTTGTCTCGGACCCCTCAGTGGACTAGGAAAGGAGTCTCTGTACCATTTGAACAAGCCTTTTATTAATTGCCCCACTCCCCATGGCATTGTGGGAAATGCTGCACTCCCCAGCCCAAACCTCTCTTTCCTGCCCTCCAAAGGCCCTGGGCGCTGCTTGGGCACAGCCTAGAGGCAGCCAAGAGATGGGCCGGCGTTAGCCCCCAGTCTCAGAGCTCAGCTGCTAATCTGAAATTAGTACATTGGCCCAAGATGCTGGAATTGTGTGGAACTTTTACACAGCCCAATTTTCTTTGCCTAACAGAAAGCAGAGGAGGCCAGGCATTGGGTTTCTGTCAGATTGGGGTGGGATTACTGGTCACAATTTCCTTTGAGGCCACAACAGACAAAAAGCAACTTATTTCATGTTTTTCTTCAATCATTAATTGTTCAGATCTTTTTTTTTAACAAATCAAATTTATTGACACATGCTAATAAAGCATAAATCCATCCAAAGTGTACAGTCAATGGCATTTGGTATAACCACATAGTTGTGCTTTTATCACTTCAATCATTTTAGAGCATTTTCATTATTTCAGTAATAATAATACTAAAAACCAAAACCAAACAAACAAAACTCTTCATCTCTCAATCTCTCTATGCTTCCCCTACCGTATATTGTTTCCTTCTCTCTAGTTTATTTGTATTTATATTTTGTAAAAACAATCGTATATGCAATATTACCCATATTCATATTTTACATGAGGCTTCACTATGTTATATAGTCCCATGTTACATTTTCTAGCTTTCCTTCTAGTAATATAAATGTCCTCAGACTTTCCCATTCAACCACTGTCATACCATATAATAGCTCTGCTAGTCGCAAACAGCATGATATGCTCTCAACATTTCCATTCATTTCCAAAGATTTACAAACAACCTTTTAAGTAATTCTGCACCTCTTTATGATCAGCTTTCCATTCTCTATCCTCATTCTATCTTCTGGTGACCTATATTCTAATTATTAATTCCATGAGTTTACAAAATATGTTTAGTTCATAATAGTGCAATTATACGGTATTTGTCCTTTTGTGTCTGGCTTGCTTCACTTAGCATAGTGACCTCCAGGTTCATCCATGTTGTCATATGCTTCACGATTTCATTTCTTCTTACCGCTGCATACCATTCCATCCTGTGTATACACCACAATTTGCTTATCCATTCATCGGTTGATGGACACCTGGGTTGTTTCCACCTTTTGGCAACCGTGAATAATGCTGCTATGAACATCGGTGTGCAGATGTCTGTTCATGTCTCTGCTCTCAGTTCTTCTGGGTATATACCTAGCAATGGTATTGCCAGGTCCCATGGCAAGTCTGTATTCAGCTTCCTTAGGAACTGCCAAACAGTCCTCCACAGTGGCTGTACCATTCTGCATTCCCACCAACGGTGAATAAGCGTTTCTGTCTCTCCACATCCTCTCTGACATTTATAGTTTTCCAACTTTTTAATAGTGGCCCATCTAATAGTTGTGAAATGACATCTCATTGCAGTTTTGATTTGCATTTCCCTAATCACTAGTGATGTTGAACATTTTTTTCATGTGTTTCTTCACCATTTGTATTTCTTCTTTGAGCAATTGTCTTTTCAAGTCTTTTGCCCATTTTTTAATCAGGTAGTGTTGTTTTTTTTTATTGTTGTATCATCTTTTTATATATCATGGATATTAAACCTTCATAGGTTATGTGATTGCCAAGTATTTTCTCCCATTGAGTTAGCTGCCTTTTCACCCTTTTGACAAAGTCCTTTGAGGTACAAAAGTGTTTAATTTTGAGGAAGTCCCATTTATCAATTTTTTCTTTTGTTGCTCGTGCTTTGGGTGTAAGGTTTAAGAAACTATTGCATACCACAAGATCTTGAAGATGTTTTCCTACATTTTCTTCTAGGAGTTTTATGGTTTTCACTTTTATATTTAGGTCCTTGATCTATTTTGAGTTAATTTTTGTATAAGGTGTGTGATAAGCATCCTCATTCTTTCTTTTGGATATGGCTATCCAGTTCTTCCAGCACCATTTGTTGAATAGATAGGCTTGTCAAAAATCACCTGACTATAGATGTGATGCTCTGTTTCTGAGTTCTCAATTCAATTCCATTTGTCAATCTGTCTGTCTTTATGCCAGTACCATGCTGTTTTTACCACTGTAGCTAAGCAATATGCTTTAAAGTCAGGAAGTGACTTCATTTTTCTTTTTTAAGACATTTTTAGCTATTTAGGGTCCCTTACCCTTCCAAATAAATTTTATTAATGGCTTTTCCATTTCTGTAAAAAAGGCTGTTGGGATTTTTATTGGGATTGCATTGAATCTGTAAATCAGTTTGGGTAGAACTGACATCTTAACAATATTTAGTCTTCCAATCCATGAACAAGGAATGTCCTTCCATTTATTTAAGTCTTCTTTGGTTTCTTTTAGCAATGTTTTTTAGTGTTCTGAATACAGGTCCTTTACGTCCTTGGTTAAGTTTATTCCTAAATATTTGACTCTTTTAGTCACTATTATAAATGGATTTTTTTTTTCTAAGTTCCTCCTCAGATTGCACATCAGTAGTGTATAGAAACACTATTGATTTTTTTGTGTATTGCTCTTGTATCCTGCCACTTTGCTGAACTCGTCTATTAATTCTAGTAGCTTTGTTGTGGGTTTTTCAGGACTTTCTAAATATCATATCATCAGCAAATAGTGAGGTTTTACTTCTTCCTTTCCTATTTGGGTGCCTTTTATTTCTTTAGCCTAATTGCTTTAGCTAGAACTTCTAGCACAATATTGAGTAACAATGGTGACAGTGGG
Organism: Cabassous unicinctus; assembly: GCA_029593785.1. Lineage (NCBI taxonomy): Eukaryota > Metazoa > Chordata > Mammalia > Cingulata > Chlamyphoridae > Cabassous > Cabassous unicinctus. Next base: position 17,604 of record JAQZBX010008963.1, on the reverse strand, counting down.
CATCCTTGTCTTGTTTCTGATCTCAGCAGGAAAGTTTTCAATCTTTCACCATTGAGTTCAATGCTAGTGGTAAGTTTTTCATATATGCACTTTACCATATTGAGAAAACTTCCTTCTTTTCCTATCTTTTGGAGTGTTTTTATCAAGAAAGGGTGCTGTATTTTGTCAAATGCCCTTTCTTCGTCAATTGAGAGGATCATGTGGTTTTTCTTCTTCAATTTATCAATGTGGTTTATTACATTAATTGATTTTGTGTTGAAAACCCCTTGCTTACCTGGGATAAAACCCTCTTGGTCATGGTGTGTAATTCTTTTAATGTGCTTTTGGATTCGGTTTGCAGGTAATTTGTTGAGGATTTTTGCATTTATATTCATTAAAGATATTGGTCTGTAATTTTCTTTTTTTGTTATATCTTTATTTGGGTTTGGTATTAGGGTGATGTTGGCTTCATGGAATGAGTTTGGTAGCATTCTTTCCTGTTGAATTTTTTGGAAGAGCTTGAGCAAGATTGGTATTAGATCATCTTTGAATGATTGGTAGAATTCACCTGTGAAGCCATCTGGTCCTGGGCTTTTCATCTTTGGGAGGTTTTTGATGACTGCTTCAATCTCTTTCTTATGATTGGTTTGTTGGTCTTCTATTTCTTCTAGGGTCACTGGAGGTGGTTCATGTGTTTCTAGGAATTTGTCCATCTCCTCCACATTGCCTAGTTTTTTGGCATACAGTTGTTCATAGTATCCTCTTATGATCTTACTTATTTCTGCAGGGTCAATGGCAATGTCCCCCTCTCAGTTCTGATTTTATTTGTGTCTTTTTTCTTTTTTCTTTGTCAGTCTAGCTAAGGGTTTATCAATTTTGTTGATCTTCTCAAAGAACCAACTTTTGGTTTAGTTGATTCTCTGTTTTTTTTTTTTTTTGTTCTCGATTTCATTTATTTCTGCTCTGATATTTACTATGTCTTTCCTTCAGCTTAGTTTGGATTTAGTTTGCTGTTCCAGATCTTTTTTTTTAAATTAAGGTCAAGTAACAAAATTTTATTTAATAAATATAAGATGTACTAAAATATAGAAAATTTTCTTCCCATATTCTTTCTAATAAAAAAAAATAAGGGGAAGAAAGAGAAGATGGAAATGGGAAAAGAGGAAGGCAAATTAAAAAAAGAATAGAGAGAAAACAAGAGGACAGAGATGGGAAAGAGGTCAGAGCAGCAGTCAGAGAAGAAACAGAAAAGAAAAACAGCAAGGAAGAGAGGGGAGAGAACAGAGAGAAGAAAGACTAAAGAACAAAGCAGTGGTAACAGAAAAACAAATGACAGCATTTAAAGGGTAAGAAAATTATAGGAGGTGGCAACAAAGTATAGTGAGAAAGTATCTTTGGTCTTCCTATCCTCTCTTCCCTTGAGCTGGAAGTTCTTTAAAATGTTGATGCACTGATTTGAGAATGGCAGACCGTGCTGCAAAGGGAGGTGAGCAGAACACCCTGACTTCAGTCAGGTGAGTTATCAGATAGGTAGGTGTGGTCCAGGCAGGTTAAGGGATTTGCCCACAGTCAGTAGCTAAGAAGTGTCTGATTTTAGGCGCAGGCTGTGATTTCCACAGAAAATTCATTTCATTCTAACCAAGAAAATGATACACCCAGAAAGGACACAGTCTTCCCAAATTTCTCCTCCCAAAGAACTTTGCATGGCATCTCTCCCAGAATATTCTATTAGTATTTGTAAAGGTTCACACAAAAGGAATTCATTAGGTTGAGGGGAGGTGTTCTTTGCTCCTCAAATCTTAGGGCCCTGCTCCAGATAGGATAATTGGAGCAACCTTGGGGCTCAGACAGTAAGGCCCAGGCCTGGGTATAGTGAGGACCAAGGTCAGATCTGACTCTTGGATAAGAAGTTAATTGAACCCTATTCTATCGATTAAGACTTATTTTCCTATTTTTCTATAAAGAAAGGCAATAAAAACAGGAAAAATATATTATATAGCAATTTATAATTTACAAAAATGCTTTCACATATTTCCTCTCACTTGAGCTCACAACCCATGAAATTCAAAGAAGGTCAGTGGTAGGACCTTGAATTCACGGTTCCTGTGCTCTGTTCACATAGAGAGTCTCAATAAGGCAGGAGAAATTTTATGTGAATTAGGTTGCCCTCCCAAAGAGGGCGTGACCTGCAATGTGTTATGAATATTCTGTGTCTATTTCAAACCTCAACTTCAATTCTTTTTCACACTTCATTTCCTTCTCCAGGCACAATCACTTCCTGGATCGTAATTTTTTTCCTTCCGGTAAACAGTGCCTTGAACCCAATCCTCTACACCCTCACGACCAGCTTTTTTAAGGACAAGTTGAAAGAGCTGCTGCACAAACATCAAAGGAAATCCATTTTCAGAACTAAAAAAAAAAGGTTATCTACATCCATCATGTGGACAGATGACTCCTCACTTAAACTTGGGGTTTTGAACAAAATGACTCTGGGGACAGTATAATGAAACCAGTTTAGCAGTAATGGTTTTAGCTCACTGGACTTTCAATGGACTACCTAAAACAAGGTACAGCTTTTGGAAGATGATATCCACAATGCTTTTCATCTTTCCCAATGACAAACCTTTCTGCACCGAGAGCACAAGGAAGCAACTCATGGCATTGTGTTCTAAAGGCAGCTGTGCTACTGATCAACTGTGCTGAGAACAGTCCTGAAGTGAGCTTATCCTCACCCTTCCATGCCTGGAGCACAAGAGTGCACCTATATACAGTAGGCTGATTCGCAGTTGATCTCAGATACGCAGTGTCTAGTCAACACCACCACCTTCTGGGACCATACACATGACCTGCTTTTCAATCGAGTTGCACTGCCCATAGAATAAACAAATTCTCTACATCTAGTTCCAGTGTGGCCATAAGAACATGAGTTTAACATCTCATTCCTTGCTTCTTCAATATCAAATAAAACCATCAGCATACTGTTGAAGTGACAGCAAAGTATTTCCAAGATGCTCAGCCACCCCAAATCCTACCCTACAGAGTCCAGCAGAGCAGTGACTTTGAAAGCAGAATGTCATACAAGGTTTTCCATGTCTGAAGCATGATCAGAGATACATACTGGCAGAAACGTTTCCCTTCTTGGCTTTTATTTAATGTCAGTAGAGCCAGGATCTTAAACAAGGTATTTTCCTTAAGGATGCCCAGGGTACAAATTAAAATTGGGTATCCCAACTGCCAAAAACTACACTTTCATATTTCTTAAATACATGTTTCTTTATGGCGGTATCCCTATAATTAGCCATAAGATAAGAAGTGCTAAAGGGGATTCAACAACAGTGGTTTGATTTGGGACCATTTGGGACCATTTGCTTGCTCAGATAAATTCCCATTATTTTTATCAAAAAGGCCAGTACGTTGGATTTGTTTTTTGAAAATGAAAAATATGCATGAAGGTCCAGACATATTTTTTTACTGGAAGTTTGTATGTGTAAAAACAGAATTGAGTAAATAAAATTTTATTTTGCACTTGTCCATATTTTATTTTAAGTTTAACAAAGCCCTTGGGTTGGATTTATTGACTGTTACACATTTCTCCTGATTAAGAATATAGCTAGGAAACACAGTTTTTGAGTTAACAAGACATATCTTATAGTCTCTTTCAATTTTGCCAAAAGAAGAGGCAGTAACAGTGTCTTCAGTACTTACTTCGTTCTAAGTCCTTTTAATGAGACAAAATGCAAGCATCTGGCTAAGAACACCAAATCACCTTCCACTGCATATTAAATGGGATGCCCGTTTGTCTAATAGCATCCAGGAAAGAAAGAAACTCAGGGTTTATGTGTCACAGCTGTTCTGGTAATTTACTTGTTATTACTTAATATTGACTAAAACCATAATGTGAGTTCCTTCATTTTATCAAGTGAGCTATTTCTTGCATCAGTGAAATCCTTCCATTAGGATTCTAGAAATAATTGACCCATTGACCAGGCTGACCTTTTCCCTTACAGTTTCAAACTTTGCTCCATCTTTTCTCTTCAACATGGTTAGTTGCTTCCCAACTTGCTTTCTTTTTTCACTGGCATTTTTTAAAACACACTTTCTCCATCTTTGATCATCAGATGATTTACTCCCTAATACATTTTCCAGCCTCAGTAGCATAAATAAGGGATATACCCTAAGCCTAGAGTATTTCAATCTTAGCATAAATGGGTGTTTCCAGTTCTTGAAAAGCATCATCTAGGGCTGATGGACCAAGGACCTGGGAACTGTGGTTTGTAGGTATCCACACCCTTATTTTGGGGAATGGACACGAGGAGAAGCAAAAGGTCAGATGCTTCAAAGGCACTGGCAACATATTTCACTGTAAAATGGAAGTTACATGTTGGCCAGCAACATTCCAACAGTCAGCATAAACCTAGAGTTTTACAATTTTATTCCATACTGCCATATAGATAGAAAATAATCAGAGATAGATATTTGATTTTAGCAAATAATAGTCTTGCATGCAAATTCATTGAAGTCTTTTTGTGTTAGGTCAGTTTTGTTTTCTAAACCCAGTATTTCTGTGTAAGTATAAAAACACCACATGTGTTTATGAACCATTTTCCATGACAATTCAAACATTAATTTACCATCAACCCAGAATTTGAGAGGCCACAGACTGTGCCATTTCTGAGATGGTGACGGCGAATCACCAGCTCCACAACCACATCACATGTTTGTGTCTGAATGACTTCTTGTCTGGGAAGGACAAGGTGAAGATATCCTAGCAAGTCAATAAAGAGCCTCAGACGACTGTACAGGAAGAGAGTCTATGGTTTTTCTTTGTTGGACATAGCTTGTTGAAATCATTTTGTTTCATTCTTAAGGCTTAATTTTTTCCTACCAAAATAGTTTATGCCCATTGCAGTTGGTGAAAATCCCTTCTTGATGGTGAGGAGCTGTCAATGAAATTCGACATATTTGCGCTTTCATACATAGGTGGCAGCATCACCTCCCCATCCTCTCCTTGCACCCCCACTCTGCAGCTTCATGTACCTGTCTCCAGAGCATCAAGAGCCCCTAAAAGTAGAGCCTTGCCCCAGCGTGTGCCACTTAAGGAGGACTTGCATGGCAGATCTGGTACTCGCCCAATCATGGCACAGTTTCAAAAATTTATCTTACCCAACGTGGGTCTTCATCCTGCTTTACTGATCGCCCATCCCCCAGCTTAGGAAGCGATACAGAAGTTCCAATACTGCATGAGAGAAGAGAGAGAGGGTAGAATGGCATCGATTATTTCTGCCTTCTTATATAAATGCCCCATGGGGGTCTGAAGGAAACGCATCTTCCAAAATTAACCAGGAATGTATGTGAGACATGGTTCTTTTTAGTTTTTGTAGTGTAGCTTAAATGGACATATTGTTGTATTTATAAATAGTCTTAGGCCTCTTTACTCAAAAAACAAAGTATTGAGGGTGTTTATGTTTTCTTATTTCCTTGCCTTGGTGAATAAGAAAGGGAAAATAATCTGAAAGATCTCTCCTTACTTTGGTCTGTTTAGTTGTCTGACATCTCATATATGAAAGATGAATATTAAATAAAAATCATGTTCATTTCTAAATAAGGAAAATGAGACAAAATAAGACTATTCTCCTTTTAAACAGTTTTTCAGTAGAATATCTCAAATTCCTTGAGAAATACTTCCTAAAGCCCTGTAAGCATATTGAGGCCTATTACTCAATATATTTCATTAGAAGAGTCTTCAGGTTATTTCCCCACATGGCACATATGGGAGAAATAAACTACAAATGAAGAAATAGGGAACAACAAGGCAGCACTTAGAAAACTGCAGAGCCACGAGCAGGCATCTGCTGTAGCCTGAACCAGCAGCCTGGCTCCAGCCTGGGGAAACCCCTTACCTCTCAGCCCTGAGCAAACGCAGAACCATTATGAGGTATAAATTCACAACTAGTCGAAATTCAAGAAGAATTTACTTCTGGACCATCTGGGAACCGAAAAAACTTTCACCTGTTTAGCAAAATTCTCTGAAGTCATAGTGCTAGAGCTTTAAGTTCAGTATTGGCTCTGTAATGGAAGCTGGATCTTGTCCTGCCGCAGGCAACGCCCATTTAGGGCGAGGAAAAATAGAATCAAGAGTCAGAGGCTGCTGCTGTAGCTCCAGTTCAGCCATCGTACACGACCTTCCATGACCCGAGACAAATATCTTTAACTCTCATCCTTTCCTGTAACTGCATTTCCTTAAGATCACACCCCATACACAGCTGTCTGCTCCCCTCTGTAGTAAGATCTGTTATGTGGATACCAGCACGTGCTGAACCACTACTAGGGGATGAAAAATCCAGAAGTCCACCTAAAAATGCAAGGAGCAGGCAATTCTCAGTTCCCCTGAGAGAACACACTCTTCAGGAAGAATCCATGTGCAAGGCACCGGTTTTCAGAAATGCACTTGTTACACTGGGCCTTACAGGGTCCCATTCTGCTCTGGAAAAAGGACTGAAGCAAAGCCTCAGACAAGGAAGCGAGTCTAAGAGACGGCAGCTTTTAGCAGTAAAACAGGACGCACGACATGAAGGTTAGGTGACCCATTGCTAACAAAATTTAGGAATGAAGAGAGCAGAGTGATAAACCACCAACCCATTTAACTACAAACCAAACCCTGGTCTCCTGACATCAGTGTCTAAATATCTTCTGTTATCCTCTAAAACAGACAACTGCACAGGCTTGTGCCGCCTGATGACCGAGCGTGTTCCCACGAAAAGTGCTGTGCGATAAAGGGACAAAGACAAATCTAACTTTCCCATAGAACCAGGATAGGACATATGGTTCCTGACCCAGGATTGACACCCACCATGGACCTTAGGGCATGAGCCATCCCCTTCCTGTCCGTGTACTGGCCCTTTCCTCTCAGCCCCCAGTGCTCACCTTTCTCACATCTGAAAAGATAGTCCCATCATACTATACCCTCCTTTAGCTTCTGTTTCAGCCTCACCTTCTCTGGATAGCTAAACATTTCAAAAAGATGGTAAACTCTTTGTCATTGACATCTCACCTTGCTTTGATTTCACAACCAAAAGACGCTGGCTTCCACCCTCACGCTATGTAAGGAGACCATGGTTCCAAACCAGTGGACATTTTCCTGTCTAGCTAGCTTCACCTCTCAAGCATTTGCCCTCCCTCTTAAACTCCCCTCTTGGAATCCAGGACACTGCCTTTTCCTGAATTACACTACCTCTCTGAATCTTCTTTCCAGTACCTTCATGAGCTTCCTCTTTGTCCTATCATTCCTTGAGCTTATATATTTAATTCCGGGGGTTTAATCTTGGCTCTCTGTTCTTTGCCCTCTCTATACCCCTTTCTGACTTCAGTCTCTCAGTAGCTGTAATAGCTAAACCAATTAATATCTTAAATTCTCATTTAAAAAAACAAACACATAAATCCAAAGGGAAGAAGCTTATTTTGGCTGTTGTTACTAAATCATGATACTCATATATTTTTTTAATCTCACCCACCAATCATACAACAATTTTTGTTGAAATTTCTATCTCCCTGATAGAAATTTCAACAAGTTATTCTTGCAAACTCATCCAATGACAACAATTTTATATGTTTAAACATGGGTTCAAGCCTACCAAAACCATTTGGAAGATTTCTCAAGATAGAGAATTCCATAAACTTAATTTAAACAAAATTGCCATGCTGGATTGGAAATGAGGATTCTGATTATTTGACATACAAATTTCCTCTCAATACCCCTGCTGTCAGCCCAAGACCTCAGTTTATATAACCTCCTTTATTTTTACTGGACCAACTCAAAATGTGCAGACCTCTCCATTGGAAGTAAGAGCTCCAGTGGGGAATCAAGGAAAAGTTTCACAGACACTTTCAGTCTTCACAGACTGAAGAGCGGCTGGATGGGGTGGAGTGATAGATTGGATTATGTACCCCAATTTAGACATGTTCATCTGAATGCACATTCTTGTGGGTGTGAGCCATCACCATTCCTTGAAGATATTGTTTATTTAAGGTGCGGCCCAACTGAATGCAGGTTGTCTTAATCCAGTTTCCTGAAAGTCTTATACAGAGAAAGAAACCAGAAGCCAGACTTAAGAGAAAGCCATGGGGAGGAGCCAGAAGCTGGAAGTCAATGGAACCAGAAGAGAAAGGAGAGAACATTTCCATGTGATACAAGGTGGGGATACAAACCGAGGAACCCCAAGGATTGCCAGCAGCCAGCACCATAATGTTACAGATTTTTGGGGGAGAAAGCATCACCTTGCTGACACTTTGATTTTGGACCTAGCCATAAATTACCATTGCTTAAGCCAACCCATTGCATGGTATTTGTCAAAATAAGACAGGCAGGGTGTTAGCCTCCAATCACATTATAGTGTGTCTAGGGGCAGACACAGAGATGCAATGCTAATTAATTTATGTCTCCTGTTTTTATGTAGTAGGCAATAACCTTAGAGATCAAGGTTGTATTGTTCTGCGTAAATCTTCACTCTTTTGAGGCTTACATTCTTCCTTGCTTGCTTTGAATTTTTCATTTTTACTTTCCTTATGTTATTATTCAAAACCTTTAAAACAAGACTCAAGGTTTTGTCCTGAATTGAGACTAAAGTTAAATTGACTCTGCACTGAGTCTTATCTTGAGTCACAAATTACCTTTCTCCTCCTCAGTCCTAAGTCCTGCCCTTTGCCTTACAGCCCTGGACTGTCATCATCAAGAGTCCTGCCTGGCTCTTTACCAGGCTTTAAGAAACAGTCATTCATAGCATGTAACAATACAGCAATAAGATTTTTAAGAATGTTGTTTACACCAGAAATCAGACATCTACATTTAGGTTGCCATTCATTCATTCATTCATTCAGCAAAGAAGCATTGCAGAGCTACTTGGAGAGGCCTGACAAGGTCATCCCCAAAGGCAGGTGTGGCAGTTTGGTATTATTTATGAATTCCAAAAAGAGATATTGATTATGTTTGTAAACTGGTCTGTTCCTCTGGGCCTGATACCCTTTGATTGTATTAGATTCAGCTGAGATGTCTTTGATTAAATTATGTTAAGATTAGGGCTTTGATTCAACCAGGTCAGTAGAGTGTAACATTCTCCCCCCACCTTTGTGGGCTATATAAATGGACACTCAATCAAGGAGGCACAGAGAAAGAGATACACAGAAGTAGATACACAGAGGAAGAGAGACAGCTCCATAGACACAGCAGAGGCCCCAGGAAGAGAGATGAGCCATTCACCTGAGGGTTTACAGCTGACCTTGTGAAGGGACCAGAGCAGCTGAGCCCAGAAACAAACAAACCCCAGGAAGAGAGACAAGCCCTATGCCAGCCTACAGCTGAGATTGGAAGAAGCTGGACCCATGGAGCCTTAAGAGGGAAGAGGAAGACTGAACCCTCACAGCCATCACCCGCCATCTTGCTTCAACATGTGGCAACATAGTCTGATAAGGAAGTAACCTTGAGTTGGATTCTTTAGGGCCTTATAACTGTAAGCTTTTATCCCAAAGAAATACCCTTTATAAAAGCCAACAGATTTCTGGTCCTTTGCATCAGCACCCCTTTGGCTGACTAATACAGCAGGTAAACTCGCCTTGCAATGAAACAGCCACTGCCTGGCCATGGTGGAACTTCTTTAGAGTTAGCCTCCAGAGATTTAATCCACGTGTTCACTAGTTTTGTAACTTTTATTCACAGGATATTCCTCCTTAGTGCAGTATCATTTTCTATTTTCCTTCCTCCTTCCTCTCTCAAACTTTTTTCTGGCATTTCTTTGCTCTTTGCTGTCTCTTACTGCACATACACAAACGCGCGCACACACATACCTCTTCATCTCTTTCTAAACAGGCCTCTTTGCATCTCGATCTCTGTCCTATCCCTTCCCATGTCTAGGCAGTCTTTGGGGAAGGGTCATGAAGCCAGACTGAGGCCCGAGCTAGGTGGGTGCTTGTGTTGAGCACATCAGGAAGCAGACGATTAAGTTCATTTTTATGCTCTTGGCTGCTGTAAGTGCCGCAAGTTGATAATGTGGATCATACTGGCTGACAAGCAACATGCAGCAACAGATTAATAATAGAAACCCATCACATCTGCATGGCACTGTGCAGATTGCCATGTGCTTTCATATGGCCCTTAATCTCCTGGAGGCCAAGCTTTGTTTATTTATGAGTGCATGAATTTGCAGACACATACATACACAGAAACACCTCACTAAGTTGGAATTGATTTATGTGGTAACCTCGCTTATTTGGAGCATGACTAAGTTAAAAGACTAAATCCAAAAACTTTGAAAAAGGTCTCTAAGGAACTAAAGACAAAAGAGTTGTCACGGACTCACAATAAAATAATTGATCTCAATGTAACCAGGCTCTAGGCTCCACGAAACCTCAAGTCTTAGGGATGAAGTATCTAAAAGAGTCCGAGGTAGGCACTTAGGAAATGGGTATAAAGGGGATATGTGAGCCCAAGTCTTGTTAATGTACAGGAACTCATATTGTAATTGTTTTATGGGGTAGGGTCCATATTGTAAAAGTTTCAGCCCGTCTTGTCTAGGAGTATACTTGACTTTAGAACAGAAAAGACTTGGGCATCTGTTGGTGATGGTCTCCTCTGATCTAGCAGTTCTGAAGGATAAACTTGCCAAAATGAGAAAATTTAACGTGGTGCCCTACCCGGGAAAACATTTATGTACTAAGGTACTAAGTACTACCCAAAAGAGAAGTTAGAAGCATAGGGACTCAACTGTTAAAATATACTTACTGTATTTTAACATTCATATTTTTAAAAAGTCATGAAGCTTTTAAATGCCCTCAGTTTATGAAGTATAGTCGATCTGCCTTGCACGGGTAGAAGCTGTGTGAAAAGAGGGATGATGCCAGGGGATATCTGGGGAGCTGCACAGCACTGACGTTAAGCAGCTATCTTCCAGGAGACGCTCCACGGCCCCGTTTAGAGGAGGTGGGGAAGGGAAGAGATGGAGCAAAGAGGACCCAAAGGAGGAGATGCCAGTTCTGGGAAGTGAGGAGGGACAGATGGAGCAGCCATAAACCATTGATGGGAAAGCACCAGTGAGGAGTTCTACAAAACCACTGCACACAACACACACCAGCCGCTCATCTGTTACGTCTTTCAGCGCATGTAAACTGAGGCCCTGATCCCAGTGCTCCTGGAGCATAGAGCCAGCAGGGCAAGAATGCCACCTTCCCTCCCCCTTTTGTTTTTGTTCTTATGAATGGCAAAAATAAGGCCTATATCCCACTGGTGTTCCCAAAATGTCCTGAGTATCCAAAATGACTAAAAGCAACACTCATTCATTCAGTAAAATGAATGAAGTGGAAAAGGGGAGCCGGAGGGCTGGAAAGACAGATTTCACCAACCTCCACATATTCCAGAATGATCTCTGGGTCTGCTTCCCAATTGGATGTAACACACGAACATTAAATTACAAAACACAAGAACAACTTGAGTTTTTGCCAGATCAGAGTGCTATTCACCTTTGCTTGATATCAGATTGCCAAAATGAATAATCATCTACTGCAAGAAAGAAATAATTTGTGTTTTTTAACATCTTGAGTAAAGATTCAATTTTTCCAAGGTAGAAGTTGTATGGATTTTTTCAATTTTTCCAAGGTATAAGTTGTATGGATTTTAATAATGTTTTTCCTTAGGATCAATTTCTTTCCACTTAAGAAACAACATTTTCAACAAAAAATTCAGCTGTGTCAATGTACCTATTGGTTTTATGAAATAAAGCCAGATTACTGGTTTGGTATCTTTTTTTTCTAATAACTTCCTCCAAAAAGAAACAAGAATGGTCTATGAATGTATAGACCAAAATTATGTAGTGTTTTAATGACATAGAATGTAAAGTAGGAATATGTCCATGTATTTGTCTGTTAATCAAATGTCTTAAATCCAAATGTATAATGTGCATATGTATCTGATGTTAAATTGCTTTTAAAACGAAGTACATTATTTCTCTGATCTAGCAGCTATTACTGAGTATGACAGAGATGCCTATTATCGTGTTTGTAAGCACAATTATAATGGTTTCTGAAACGTATTTTAAAAATCAATATCTAAAAGTATTCTAAATGCATATTTGGCCATTCTTCATCCTAGAGGAATGCACTTCTCATTTTCTAGAAAAATCAAAAGCATACTCCTTGAAAATAAAAACTATATTTTCAGTTCTGTGTGCATGATTTTGTTGTGCAGGAATAATACTTAGGATTAACCAATTTAAGTGGTTGAATTAAATGATAAAAGATTATTAAACTTGAGTAGCTTGCCATAGATTTTCCGTCTCTTACTAATATGAAATTACCAGAAATACTGATTCACAAAGAATTGAAGAAAGTAAAATTAATTATAAGATTCTTTTATCTTAACATTTCTGAAAAAATAATGGCAAGTGAGTTAAATTATGCATGAGTTCAATTTTGTTATCCTCTGATTATTTAATTCATTTTTCTAAGGTAAGTTTAGAGAAACAAGATGACTTGAGATTGTAGAAATTAAATCGACAAAGAACAACATTTATAACAATTACAATTTCTTTTGGTTTTAAAGTCACTAGCAGTTTTAGAATACTGAAAGTAAGACCGAACAAAGAGATAAACACATATTTTGCTTTAAACGATATCTTCAATTTTTCCTTCCTTGCTCATTTTTAGGGAAATTAAGACTCATTTTTTGAAAAAACTTAATTCTATAATTACAACTGCTCTAAGATTTATTCCTTCTTTGATATGTAAATAGAGTGTGATTAAATTAATTAATCTAGTTCATAACAAATCAGGCTATAGTTGGTTTACTATTTATTGTAGTTTCGTCTTTAATCTATAGTTGAATCTAAAATTCTAATTTTTTTACTGAGCAAAGAAATAGTAAGAATGACATTTTTATTTATTTATGATCAACAATTTGAGATTCATCAGAATCATTTATTTTGATTCTTTCGCACTTCAAAACCTATAATTTGGGTTTCAATTTTGGTTTCAATTTCAGCAAATGCCTGAAAATCACGTTTGCAATTTGGTTGTGGTTTTAGTAGGCATTTCATTGTGACTTCAAATGGGATGCTTTACCTATAAAGTACTTAGAGCCTCTGACTACAGAAGTTGGGAGTTGTTGGTCTGAAAAGGCGATTACAGAAATACATCACTTAGAAATGCATAGTCCGGAGGGGAAATTTTGAAATGCATAAATATATCACAAGCGATGAACAAGGTTTCGCTCTGCAGGCAGACCTCACGCACAGGCAGCTACCTCTTTAGAGAAACTTGCAAGGCAGAGTGAAGCCCCCGCCAGAGCACTCCTAGCCCACTGGGGAGCAAAGGAAGGCGTGTGCAAGGGAGGGGCCAGGAACAATTCTGCCAGATGGTGCTAAAAAAAACCCTGGACTCGCATCCCTACAAACCTTCCATCCCTAAAGCCTGCCAAGGAAGGGAATTCTCCCTCCCCTTGTCTCTCTACACCTCTCAAGCTGTACTTCTGACTTCAAGGTGGTGGTTAACCTGATTTCACTTCACTAAAAGTGTTCAGGGGGATCTTTTCACACTGCGTGTACATATATAGAGATGGCCCTGCCCCAATTTTTACCTCTTCAGCCCTTTGCTGCTGGCCAATCCCCCTATGAGCCCTCCCAGGCTGCCTAGCCAACAAATACATAATTTTATCAGCAGAGCTCCAGTTTGCTCTATTTGCAACATTCCTGAGGGTTCCTCTCTGACAGCTATTGTAATTCAGCACATCCGGGTTCTAAATCATGATCAGGGCTGTCGGCAGAGAACACAAGAACCTACCTACAGCTGAAAATGCTGCAGTTGCTTCAAGGGTACAATGTAAACATGATTCTTCCAGCAGTTCAGATGTCTTTTGACCTGATGAAAGCAGAAAGGTGCTAGCTGGTCATGAGGACTGAACTTGCAAAGCTAGCCAAGATGACTCAAATGCCCCTGAACTCTTTCCCCTGATGCCAAACCAGTCCTGGACAGCATTGCATTTACTGCATTCTTCTTTAATGTTGGAGATCCTCTAGTTTGATTTCTTCACTAAAATGACATCCTGTGAAAGGAGTAAAGGAATGCTATCACTTTAAGCGGTACAAGACAACATGCCAATAGCAGTTCTTTAAAGACAAAAAGATTGCAGAAATTCTAGACTTTACCTTATCTACAAGATTTCCATTTGCCCACCACCTACAAATTGTATGTTATTTTCAATGCTCCCACTGCCATCATTTCTCATATTCACTATAGCTGGTCCTGTATTTGCCTGGCAAATACATTCATAGTTGCTCTGCAAACTCAAATGCCCACAAATATCAAATAAAGCAGTATTTGAAAACGGAGGGCAGGTTCACATCCTTTCAACTCACTCTTCTTGTTCTTGTATCTTCTAAAAAGGAGAAAGATTTATTCATTCACTTATTCACTTGTCATATGTTTTAAATCTCCCTGAAACTCCCTTATAAAAATAGGCTGAGTAACTGGTTAGCAAAACTAAAGCCCCATGGTCAACATTTAGAACAAACCTAGACAGGAAAAAACTACCAAAAGCAACAAGCCCTCCATAGTGTCAGCATCTGTGCAGCAAGAAGCACAGAGAAGCAAAGGGATATCTGGACAGACCCAAGAAGGAAAACCTCCAACACAGTCAATTGGTATTCACAGGAAAGTTGGCAGTTTGAGGATAGCTGCTGAAGCTGACAGCAGTTCTGTCCATCCCAACAGCCTATGAGTGCAAGAGGTACCATTGAGAGAAAGTCTGGAGGGACTGGAGCAGTCTCAAAACTGACCAGCTAGAGCACCTGAACAGAAACTGCAGAGAGGAGAATTAGAGGAGCAGAGAGACAACAGAAATGGAGAAGAGAGGCAATCCAGAGAAGCGGAAGAGAGGAACAGAGCCAGGAAATATCAGAAAGAAAAATTGTTATATTTTGCAGCATTATAGGAAACAATAAAAGAGGGAGCTCTGTAAACTTAAAGAAGGATCCTGAACTGTGCCTCCTTTAAACACTTCAGGAAAATGACTTCCACATAAAAATGAGCATCAGAGAAATACTGAGGCCAAATTCCATATAAAATTATTTAAATAAAGGAATATGAAGCAAATAACATTGATATAGACAATGAAAGTATGCCAGATTGACATGCCCACGAAGCAAAGCAAAACTGTAACCTACTATCTCAAGATGATCTAAAACTATTAAGACAATGATGCAAGAACATAAATCAAAGTTAGAAAAAAATCAGAAACAAGGTCACAGAATTGAGGAAGAAATTAGAAAAATTTCAAAAGTGATTTCAGAAACAAAAACTAAACTAGAAGGAACTAAGAACAAATAAACATAACAAATAATGCCTTAAAAGAAGTAAAAGGGAAAGGGAAAAAGTTTTAAATCAGAAAGAAATAAAGAAAGAGACAAAGGATTTAAGAAACAGTCACAAACTTTAAAGCTAGGCAAAGAAGAACCAACATAGACAGAATAGGATTCTGGGGGCAGATGGTGGATGATGGGTGGGTAGAGTAGCAGGAGGGCACAAAAGAACAAAACAAACTCTAAAAACTATTATTTAAGAAAAGTTTCAGAAATTAATTTTAAAATATTTAAAATCATTTTCAGTAATCAACTTGGGGTACTGCTGTTAGTATTATTATTCTGTTCTCCATGTATTTCTAAATTAAAACACATTGATAGCTAGGGGGTGTTCTGATTCTAATATCCTTTGTGTTGATTTTTGAGAACCAGATTCTCAGTGGGTAATAAAGGAGATGCAGATATAATATGGAAGAGGTTTTAAAAAAGGCCCTGTAGTATTCTATTTTGAATTGAAAGTATCATTATGATATTCATAAGCTATTTATCTTTAACAAGTATTTGTTATTCTATATATAATATGTAGAATATGTAACATTGTATACTTTATCCTATATATCATTCTATTTCTGTCCACTGAAAAGACCTAGAAACAATGACTGACCCATAGCAACAAGCATTCCTAGCATATAGACTTTATCTTGAAATACTTTTTCCAACTAAAAGAAACTAGGTGAGCCTGGAGCATCTTGTCATATAAAATAGCAAGAAACCTATGGAAAACTGCTTAGTATCTTGTCAAAAGGACTCAGGATAGAATGAAGTGAGAAACACACACACACAATCATCTCAATTGACACAGAAAAAGCATTTGACAAAATCCAACACACTTCCATGATAAAGTGCAATAATGAAAAACCCAGAGTTAATATCATACTTAGTAATAAAAGACTGAAAGCTTTCTCCCTAAAATCAGAAACAAGATAAGGATGCCTACTTTTAGATCCACTACTCAACATTGTATTGAACATGCTAGCCAGAGGAATTCGGCAATGAAAAAGTCATCCAGATTGGAAAAGAAGATATAAAACTCTCTAAAATTCACACATGAGGGAAGCGGGTGTGGCTCAATCGATAGAGCTCCCATTTACTATATGGGAGGCCCCGGGTTTGCTTCCCGGGGCCTCCTTGTGAGGGCAGGCCAGCCCGCGCAGCGTGGTGGGCTGAAGCAGCAGGACCTCACAGCAAGGGGGAGATAAGCAGACATGGAAGAAACGCACAGCAAATGGACACAGCAAACACAAGCAGCAAGGGGGGTATAAATAAATAAATAAATCTTTAAAAAATAAATAAATAAATAAAAATAAAAAATAAAATTCACACATGACACGATCCTATATGGAGAAAAGCTGAAAGAATCTACGCACACACACGTAAAACCTACTGGAGTTTATAAATGCATTCAGCAAATGTCAAGCTACAAGATCAACAAACAAAAATTAGTTATGTTTCTATACGCTAGCAATGAACAATCCAAAAAGGATATAAGGAAAAATTCCATTTACAATAGCATCCAAAAGAATAAAATGCCTAGGAATAAATTTATCCAAGAAGGTGAAAGACTTGTATACACTGAGAACTACAGAATATTACTGAAAGAAATTTAAAAAGATCTAAATAAATGGAAAGACATCCCCTGTTCATGGACTATCAGACTTCATATTGTTAAGATATCAATACTACCCAAAGCAATCTACAGATGCAATGCAATCCCTATTAAAATTGCAGCAGGCTTTCTTGCAGAAATTGAAATGCCAACCGTCAAAGTCATATGGAATTGCAAAGGCCTCGAATAGCTAAAACAATCTTGAAAAAGAAGAAAGTTGGAGGACTCACACTTCCCAATGTTAAACCTTACTACAAAGCTACTGTAATCAAGACAGTGTGATACTGGCATAAGGACAGACATATAGACCAGTGGAATAGAAATGAGAATCCAGAAATAAAACTATACATCTATAGCCAACTGAATTTTGACAAGGGTGTCAAGACCATTCAATGGGGAAAAAGTCTCTTCAAAAAATGGTGTGTTGACAATGAGAATACAACGTATCAAAACTTATGGGATACAGTGAAGGCAGTCTTGAGAGGGAAATTCATAGCCCTAAATGCCTATATTAAAAAACAAGAAAGAGCTAAACTCAAAGATTTAACGGAACAACTAGAGAAACTAGAAAAAGAACAGCAAACCAATCCCAAAGCAAGCAGAAGGAAAGAAATAATAAAGATT
>JAQZBX010008962.1:0-47051 GCA_029593785.1 Cabassous unicinctus | reverse complement strand
AAAAAATAAAATAAAATAAAAAAAAGACTATACTCCAGCAGAAGAAAAGGGATCTCAAACAGAAGGCATGAGTCATATGAAAGAATGAGAAAAGAAGGCAATGAATATGTGGTAAATCTAAGCAAATGTTGCATTTATAGAACAAAATAATAGAATCTTGTGGAATTAAAAAATGCAACAAAATAGATGATCAATTAAAGGGGATTAATGGGCTGAAAGTGTTCTACCGTCCTTATATTGTTTGGAAGGAGGGTAAAGATTAATTTTAGACTCTGATAAGTTATGTATGTGTGTTATAATTTCTAATAAAACAACTAAAGCAAAGAGAAACAGTGCATATAACCGACATGTAGAGCAAACAGAATATATTACAGAGTATATAGAGGGAAAAATAAGAAAAAATTCAAAGGAATGTAAGAAAGGGGAGAAAAATAAATAAGGGAGAAAGAAAAGACCACAAAGTACAAAAATGGGTAAGAGATAGACCAAGCAACTTACAGAAGAGGAAACACAGTTAATAAATATATGAAAAAATGTTCATCCTCACTAGGAACCATGGAATTGAAAAGTAAAACCACAGTGAAAAATTGTTGCATACCCATCAGATTGATAGACAACAATTTAGAAATCTAGTGGCATGTGTTGGCAAGGATGTGAATCTTGAGGAATCAGTTCACTAATGGTAAGTGAGTAAACTGTTCAACCACATTGGAGTCCAATTTGAAAATAACTAGTCAAGTTAAAAATGCACATACCCTATGAGCCAGCATGTCTAGTCCTAAATATATACCCTTGAGAACCATCTATATTTGCACAAAATGGCAGGTTAAAAAATGTAGCAATCATGAAAAATTGGAAATAACTTAAATGCCCATCAAGAGAAGAATGGAAACATAAATTGTGGTATATTGAAACAAAGGAATATCATTTAGCAGTGAAAATAAATATATTAGAACCATATCTACCAACATGAATGAATTTCATCAACATAATGCTGAACAAAAGGAAGGACATCTCAGTAGAACACATGCAGTAAATATTATTTATACAAAAATTCAAGGGAAAAGATAAAGAAAGAAGATAATAAACAAATTTAAAAATTTTAATTAAAAAATTAAAAACAAACAAAAAGAAATTTTTAAAAATTAAAAAAAAAAATTCAAGAGAACTGGATGTGGCTCAGGCGACTGGGCTCCTGCCTACCACATGGGAATTTGCTGGTTCAGGTGTCAGTGCCTCCTAAAGAAGACAGCGAGCTGGCATGACTGGCAGGCACGGCGAGCTGACACAACAAGAGACACAGGGAGGAAAAACATAATGAGAAACACAACAAAGCAGGGAGTGGAGGTGGCTCAAGTGATTAGGCACCTCTCTCCTACATCAGAGGTCCCAGGTTCAGCCCCCGGTGCCTCCTAAAGAAACAAGGAAGACAGACACAGCAAGTGAAAAACAACAAGGGGATAGGGAGAAATAAATAAATCTTTTTTAAAAATTCAAAAGCATGCTATACAATATAAGGGAATATGATTCCTGAGACTACACAGGGAATATCACCTGTTTTTGTAATATTTTTAACTCTTGAGCTTTGTGGAGGGTGCTCTCTCCACAAGGCCAGCTATACACTAGACAGATGATCAACAAAGAAAGAGATGACAAACCACACTATAAGCCAACGAGACCTAAGAGACATCTATAGAATGCTACACCCAACAACAGCAGAACTCACATTCTCCTCAAGTACACTTGGAACTTTTAATGTTATTTTTGCTATATTTGGATTTAAGTCTGTCATTTTACTTTTTTCTATGTGTCTCATCTTTCTTGTTCTTCTACTCTTCATTTACTTTTTAATTTTGCATTAAGTGAATATTTTCTAATGAAACATTTAAATCTCTTTAATGAATTTTTCACTGTATTTTTTTTAAGTTAATTTGTTAATGGTTGTTCTAGTACTTACCATATACATCTTAACTTATCATAATCAACTTCAGATTTATACTAAGTGAATTCTAGTGAGATCTAGAATGTTACTCCTATATATTTCTATTCTCCTTTCCCCCTTTTGGAGTATTATTGGTATACATATTACATCTATTGATATTACAAATCCAAAAATACATTGTTATAATTATTACTTTACCATCTGTGGCAGTTTGAAATTATTTATGAATCCCCAAACAACAGATTATGTTTGTAAACTGGCCTGTTCCTCTGGGTGTAATACCCTTTGATTGTATTAGATTCAGCTGAGATGTCTTTGATTAAATTATGTTAAGATTAGTGCTTGGATTCTACCACATCAGTAAAGCGTGGCTCAGGGTTGAGTTCCCACCCCTTTGGTGGACTGAGAGAAAGAGACAATCACTCAAGAAGACAAACAGAAGAAGATAGAGGAAGAGAGAGAGCTCCATAGACACGGGAGAGGAGAGAACTTGGTCGTTTCAGTTCTGCCATTTTGACAGAAAGGAGAGGGCTGAAACAGCTAAAGTCCTGGAGAGACGAGCCCTATGCCAGCCTACAGCTGAGATCAGAAGAAGCTGGGCCCACGGAGCCTTAAGAGGAAGAAGGAAGGACAGACCATGTGGAAATTGCCCACCATCTTGCTTCAACACATGGCAAAAGACTTCAACACATGGCAAAAGACTTCGGTGAGAAAGCAGCCTTGAGTTGGACTCTTTATGGCCTTGTAACTGTAAGCTTTTACTCCCAAAAAATACTCATAAAAGCTGACAGATTTCTGGTACTTTGCATCAGCACCCCTTTGGCTGACTAAAATACCATCCATTGTCATTTCTTTATCCTCACTCAACTTTGCTCCCATCTAGTTTCTTGTGCTGTTATTGGCAAATATATTACAGATATACTACATTTCTACATGTTATAGGACCAACAATAATATATGATAAACATATTATTTTATACAATTGATTTTTAAGTCAGTTAAGAGAAGAAAGGAGAAAAATATGCATTTACACTGTCTTGTATAATGACATAATTACCTTTACCAGTGCTTTCGGTTTCTTTGTGTGGATTTGACTTACCACCTGGGATCACTTGCTTTCAGCTTAAAGAACTTCCTTTAGTATTTCTTGTAAGGTCAGATTGCAGGCAACAAATTCTCTTAGTTTTTGTTTATCTGGGAATGTATTTATTTCACATTCATTTTTTAAAGATAGCTTTGTTGAATTTAGGGTTCTTGATTGACAGGTTTTTTTCTTTGAACACTTTAACTATATTATCCTACTGCTTTCTGGTCTCCGTGGTGTCTGCTGAGAAGTCAGCCATTAATATTTTTGGGGTTGTCTTGTAAATGATGAGTCATTTTTCTCTTGCTGATTTCGAGATTTTCTCCTTGTCTTTCAGCATTTTGCTATTATGTGTATGCTTATGGACATCTTTGTGCTTATTCTACCTGAAAATTTTTTCAAAAGATTCATTTATTTCTCCCTTCTCCCTCTTTGTTTGCACTTGCTGTCTGCTTTCTGTGTCTGTTCATTATGTGCTCTCTGTGTTCATTATGTATGCTCATCTTTTTTTTAGGAGGCACTGGGAACCGAACCTGGGACCTCTCATGTAGGAGGGAGGCATCCAGTCGCTTGAGCCACATCTACTCCCTGCTTGTTATGTCTCTCATTGTGTTTCCTTATTGCATCATCTCCTTGCATCATCTTGTTGTGTCAGCTTACTGTGCCGGCCCGTCATGTCAGCTCGCTGTCTTGCTCGTCTTCTTTAGGAGGCACCGGGAACTGAACCCAGGAACTGCACCCAACAGCTTAAGCAACATCTGCTTCCCTCTACTTGAAATTTGTTGGGGTTCCTGGATGAGTAGGTTTAGTGTTTTCAATAAACTTGAGATGTTTTCAGCCATTATTTTCTTCAAATATTTTTTCTGCTCCTTTCGCTCTCTTCTTTCCTCCTAGAATCCCATTTTGCATATGTTGGTGTGCTTGATGGTGTCCCACATTTCTCTCATGCTCTACTCATTTTTCTTCACTCTTTTTCTCTCTGTTCTTCAGATTGCATAATCTCTAACAATCTATCTCCAAGTTCATCAATTCTTTCTTCTCCCAGTTCAAATCTACTGTTAAGCCCCTATAGTGAATTTTTCATTTGACCTATTGTACTTTTCAACTCCAGAATTTCCATTTGGTTCTTTTTTATAGTTTTTCTTTATTGATATTCTCTATTTGATATAACATTGTCATCATACCTTCCATTACTTCTTTAATCATGATTTCCTTTTGTTCTTTGAACATATTTACAATGGCTACTTTGGAGTCTTTTTTCTGTTAAATCTGACATCTGGTTACTCTCACAGGCAGTTTCTTTTGCCTGATTTTTTCCCCCAGTGAATGGATGATACTTTCCTATTTCTTTGTATTTCTCATAATTTTTTTGTTGAAAACTTGACAGTTTGCTTAATACATTGGGGCAATTCTGTAATACTGCTCCTCCACTCTGGGACTTGTTATTGTTGTTTTTTAAATTTTTTATTTTTTGTTTTTTTGAGGTACCAGGGGCTGGGGATTGAATCCGGGACCTCATATGTGGGAAGCTGGCACTCAACCACTGAGCCACATGGCCTTCCCTGAGTTGGTTTATTCATTTGTCTTGCTTGTTGTTTGGTTTTGTTTTTTCAGGAGTCTCTGGGAACCAAATCCACAGCTTGAGCCACATCTGCTCCCGTGTTATTGTTATTTGCTTGTTTGTTTAGTGATGGTCTGGATTATTTTATCCTATCCCCCACCCCACAGTATTAAGCCTCTAATGTGGCTCCTCATGGAGGCGCATCTTTGGGTATACGCCCAGCCATCCTGGGATGACAGCGGTTTTAACAGGGCTCTCTTTGTTTCAGTCCCAAGTGTTAAGCTACACTAATTGCAGGCACATTGCATGTTGCCTTCAAAAATACCCTAGTGCATAAATTGCTCTATTAATCCAATCAAATTCAGGATCCTTTGAAGGAATAGTTCTGGAGGTCATTGTTTGATATTTGTTCTGATCCCAAGAAGGCTCCTCCCACCGCTCTCTTTTCCGGGATCTCTGCTTCAAACTAGCTTGCCTACAATTTAGCCTGTATCTTGAATGTCCGCCTAATCGCCTTTCACCACAACCCCCACTGTTTTTGAGAGCTCCCTAAGGCTAGAAATTCTCCATGCTCTGTTGCAAATGAAGTCAGTTACTTTAGAAGATTCGTGGTTTCTTAAAGCCCCTCTCAGGGTACTGTGAGAGTCATGGATGATAGGTAAGGGTGTAAGGAGGGAGGACACAAAGCAGTATACGACTTAGCTCCTATCTTCAAAGGAGTTTGCAACAGAGTTGAGCAGAAAGATATAATATATACATATGCAGATAAATATAAATGCTGAGAGCAGACCAGATCATTCTTTCATTCATTCATCTGTTTAATCATTCACTCAGCCAATTAGCCAGAATGAAGCTCATGCCACCAACTATATCTCCAAAGTATATCTTATCTGTTCAGTTTTCTCTATCTCTACTGCCACTACACTAGTCAAAGTCGCCATCAGATTGCCTCAATTACTGCAGCATCTGCCCTTACTGGTCTCATGACCAACCTTCTTACCTCTCTAGTCCATTGTTCACACTGCAACTACTGAGATCTTTTAGAAACATAACTCTGGTACAAGGATTAGTAATTACATATGTAAAGAATCAAATACATTTCTGGCATGTAGTAGATCTCCAATAATAGTTATTATTAACATATAGTCATTATAATAATATTTAATATATAATAGATAAAATAATAATAAATAAGAGAATTCTCTGAACATATTGTTTCAGAGGATAAAGAGAAACTAGTCTTAATTTCTTTCCTGTCATTCAGAATTAGGGGAAAGTTTGGAATATGGAAACTCTGAACTTGATCAGGGGTTAGAGGCTGTCAAGGCTGGGATGGGAGAGGCCTCCCAGAGGCCCTGAAAAACAAGCATTGGACTGAGAGCTCAGTTGATCTTCTGCTGGAGCAAAGTGAGGCTGGGCTGGAGTTGCTGAGACTTCATTTCTCTTACAGTTAGAAAAACCAGAGCAGTCTGTGGGCATGTATAAAGAAACAAGAAAATTAATCAGGAAGAGATATTGCTGAGGAAATAATTGGTTAAAACATGTAATGACTCCCATCCTTTGTATAATCATTGCCGTCATTTTAGCTTCCTCTTTAACAAATGGAATTTGGAACAGAGGAACTCAACCCCCCATCTTCTTCTTTTAAATCCACTCCTCCTTATGGGTTCTTTATCTTATATGGGTAGCAGCAACATCCACCAAGCCATCTAAACTAGAAACCAAGACCAAGACATTGACTTTCCCTCTCCTTCATCTCTTACATCCAAGCAATCATTAGGACCTACTAAACATCTCTCCATTACCTCACTTTCTCTCCATCCCTATGACTTCAGATTGGGGTCAGCTCCACATCTTTTCTGACTGGTACTTCCTGACTCCAGTCTTGTCTCTCTCAAATCCAACCTCCAAAATATACAAGACTGATCCTTCTAAACAACAACAACCTAAAAAAAAAAAAAAAAAGGACAGACTTCAATCTACATCCCTGCTTAAATCCTTTGATTTTCTCCATTTTAAATAGGTAATTCCCTAACATGACATATAAGCTTCTCCAGGTCCTAGCCTAGGCTCTTTGTACGACCTACCTAACAGTTTATCATTAACATTACTTGTCCTTGCCCCCATTTCCTGCCAACTCCATATACACATAATTCATACCGTTTGTCTTTATACCTTTGCACAAGCTATCCCTTTCTCCTGAATGCCCTTTGGAACTATCTCCACCTCAATACCACCTCTCTCCCATGGCTAATTACTGGCAGATATGGTAGTTTTGTACTGAGCTAATTTAGCTAAGCTTCAACTACAAGTCCTAGAATACTCTTCCTGTCGGGCTCTGGATTAGGGTGGCAAAAAAAGATATGTCTGTAAGATCTGGAAGGCAGAGGTGAAAGTTGCCATTGTGCTCTGAAGGTCAATGAAGAGCACCAGGTACCACTGCAGGTTTTACACATCGTTGCTCATCTCCTGGCTCACATAATGGTGTGGGGCCACAGCCAGACCCACAGCTCCTCTTCCTTAAGCCAATCTTCTTCTTCAGCATCTCTGAGTCCTGGATGAGGCGTGTGTGCCAGTCTGAGGTCACAGCACCAGCTTCTTATGACAGGTCATCACTGTGGTGAGTTCCCCTTTCACCCACTTTGCATTCAGCTTTTCTTCCTGATTGCATTCCCTGCTGACCTACAGAGATTTCGGGTCAACAGCCAGCCACAAAGGCAAAAGCCTTCCAAAGACTTCTTCACCAGGCCTACATCATGATCCCTGCTTAGTGACCTTTTTCTGATCCTCTAACCACTCCCTTCCAGGCTTTCATTTCTCCAGCTCTCCCACAATTGTGGAAGGTCTAATCCTTGTAATAGATTCCCTTATTTATTTCTGTTTTAGTTTGTTAAAGGCCGCCAATGCAATATACAAGAAATAGGTTGGCTTTTACAATGGGAATTTATTAGATTAAAAGCTTACTGTTCTGAGGCTGTGAAAGTGTCCAAATCAAGGCATCACCAGTGATGCTTTCTCACTGAGCTGCAGCTGTGGGCAATCAGACACATGGCAGGGTACAATGCCGCTCAGCTCATCTCTCCCCTCTCCTCTGGGCCTCGTTGCCTTCACTTCAGGTTGCTGCATCTGTAGCTTTTTTCTCTCCCAGGTTTGTTAACTTCTGGAGGCTTCTCTGTCTCTGCAACCTTCTTTCTGTGTCTGCGGCTTTTTATTCCTGCATTTATAAAGGACTCCAGTAAGGGGATAAAGACCAAACCTGGGTCATCCCTACTGAAGTGATCTAATCAAAAGGAAGTTCCCTTAACTGAATCTAATCAAAAAGTCCCATCTACAATAGATTTATAGGCATAGGAATGGATTAGCTTTAAGAACAGGATTTTCTGGAATCCACCCAGCTTCAAACTGTCAATATCCCTCAGAAAGCTCCTACTTTGCTGCTTGAACTCTACCAGGTGAAGCCAATTAACTGCCAACACAACCACCGTTCATCCCTTTCCTCCTTTCTAGAAGAACCCTGAATGTCTCTCCTCCTTTAGCTGGCCTTGGCTGCTGGGGAGGCAGGCCTAGAAGCATGAGGTGAAACATAATTGGTCTAGGCTACATATGGTAATTCCATTGTCCTTGCTAGGATTGGTTTACAAATGGTCACATGAAGCAATTCTGGCCAATAAGACACAAGGAAAGCCTCTGGGGTGCTTCTGAGGATGTTTTCCTCATCTTAAAAGAATCCCCCCCAAAATTTAAAGGCTAAGAATTATTATGCTAAGTTTCTTAGAATGTAAAGACTCAAGGCTACTTTTAGGCAGACAGCCATTACTCAGTACGTGCTGCTAGTAGAGAAGAAAATTCAGAATGAAAGTTGGTGACAGGCTCCCTTTGGCCCTCGGACTCTCCATACTTGCATCCTCTGTGTAGCCACCCAGCAGAAAAACCTAGGAGGAAAAGGGCTATGTCCATTTTGCCTGTTGCTGTACTCCCCACTCAGTACCTAGAACAAGGCCTGACACATAGTAGAGGCTCAAAAAATATTTGTTGAATGAGTGAGTGAATGAATGAAATAAAATGAAAAGAAAACATCAGAGAACATATTGTCTCTGGAAGTGGTTGGTGAGGAGGTGATGCCTGGAGCCTCTGGAGTCATATTGAGACCATGAGGGGAAAAAGCCAACACACTAGGAATGGCAAAGTGGACACATAAATTGAACCTGGGTTCCAAATACATCATTCCCCTGGATGGGAAGATGATTGAGGGAAGGTCAATTATTCTCCTGTGGGAGGGGGAAAATGGGCACTGAGGAAAAAAGGCTATCCATCCTTCTAAAACCCTGAAGGTGTTTGTTCCAAGGATCACATACCTTGGAGCTGTCTGGGAGCCATCCTGCCACCACCTAAAAGGAGCATGCCTGAAAATGAGACCACGTGGAAGAAATGAGAAAGAGAGGGCACAAAATCTGATGGCATCATTTGAACTCCTAGATACAGCCCTACCTGAAACACCTGCCCTTAACCTTCCCAGGCATGTTAATCCAGTAAACCCCACAACGCCCCTTTTTAACTTGAGCTATTTCTATTGGTTTTTGTCATTTGTAATCAAGAGTCCCAAGTAATATAACGGCTTATGAGTTCTCATGGATTGAAAATAAATAGTATATTATTTCCCCAGGAGAAACATATTCCTGGTAATTTTTAGTGAACAATAGAGAATTCCTTCAAGGATTCACAGAGATCACTCTCAGTCCTCCTTGGAACATACTGCAGAATTTCCCACCCGCATGAAAGAAAAGAATATTTGTCTACTGGCTGCAGTCCCTCATTGCTCAAGGATCGCCCCAGAAGGGTTAACTCCCTCATAGTTTCTGTTTTACCATATGTGCCCCAAAGGCCCCATGGGGTAGCAGAAGAGTCCAGACAGGAAGGAAGAAATACGTGGTACAGCTGAGACACTTTCACACCACACACACGCAGCTGGCTGGTTGCAGTAAGGGGCAAAGCAAAACAGTGAGGAGAGAGGATGTGAGTGGGTGTAAAGTGTGTCCAACATATAATCCGTTCAGGGATACTTGGGGAGCACACCGATTCGGCAGTCACAAGCCAGCTGCCTACTCAAATGTGGAGATGAGCTCAGTTCAGGCCCAGATTCCTGGTCTAATCAGACCATGCTGGGGGAGCCAGCTTAGCTTCCCTCTAAAGAAGGAGTCCTAATTCTGAATATAAACAACTCTCTAATTAGAATAAGTCTTCTGATGATTCTAAAAGGAACTTCCATGAGGGACCCTGAACAACAGTGGCAATGTCCACAAGAGCTGCTTTTGTAGAGATGCAAAGGGTTTTTGTCCTGACCCTCCATAAAAGCTGAAGATATTTCAATAATAATAATAAAAAAAAGGCCTGATACTGGTGTTTCCTAGAAATAGGGGTAGAAGAGAGTGCTACTCAGCCAATGACATTATAAAATAATTAAATATGACGATGACAACATGAAGGCAGGTTGTCAGAACTGTAGAGTCAAAGGATCCCGTATGGAGTTAGTTTGGCAGAGTGGAAAGAGCACAGAAATCTGAACCAAACCAACCTGATATTGAATCCTGGCTCTGCTACTTTTTAGCTGTGTGACCTTGGCAATGCCATTCAGCCTCTCTGAGGCTCAGTTTCCTCATTTGTAAAATGGGGGTTGTAATGCCAGCTTCCCAGGGTTGTTGTGGAGTTAGAACTAATGCACGTATGGTGGTGAATGCACAACATTGTTATTATACTAGAAGCCATTGATTACACGCTTTGGATAGACTATGGTATGTGAATATATCTCAATAAAACTGCTTTGGAAAAAAAGAAAGAATGCATGTAAATGACCCAGAATAGGTTCTGGCACATAAAATGTATTTACTAAAAGACAGGGAGGAAGAATGAATGAATGAAAGGCAGAAAGAAAAATAAAACCGATCCTAAACAAATAGCATGATTTACAGGACAGAAACACTAATTTCAATGACTTTCTCTTAAAAGAAGACACGGGAAGAGACAGCTTTTTGAAATAAGAATATTTCAAAATGTTCTAAACAGTACTTGAGAGCCGTCCTCAGCACAGAGCCTGAAGGTCGCAACAGAAAGCTTTCACTGGGTTCCACACTAAAGCATCCTTGGTGGGTAGTCCTTGGTTTGTGTACTTAGGGTGGAAAGGTCAGCCTTGGCCAGCTCGGCCACACAGCAGCCTCGGTGCAGGGTTCAAGCCCCAGATCCCCACCCCATCCCCTCCACCTGGTCATTGTGAGGACACTGTTTGGGGGACACCAGTGGAGACGGCTTCTTCCTAGAAAGGGAGAGGAAGAACATCCCCAGGGATGGAAGGGATGCTTCAATTCTCATGGAGAAGCCCTGACTGCCTCCCACCATGGACTGAGGGCAGGTCCCGGTTCTGGTATGTTCCAGGTCCCACCTGTCTGTCCTAAGTATGCAGAGAACAATTGGAACACACAGAACTAAATCCATTCTCCCTGTAGTCTGGAAATGATCACTCTTTTACTTATTGGTTTGGCATATTCTCTCTTATGTGTTGTTCCTTTGACTTGTCTCCCTGGCAACAAAGAAAGAGGTAAGAAAGAGTTATCAAAAAGAATGTTGAGGCTGTTTATTTTCTTTCCACGTCCTCAGGCGGCCAAGGGATATGGTTAGGAGCGGTCACGACTCCTCCATTCTGCCAATTACAACAGAAGCTTCTGGGGAAGTGGGGGGCAGGTTGAGTCTCCTACAGCTAGAAAGAGGCAGAAAAATGGTTCTTCGGGAGTGGATGTAGCTAAATTGATTGAGCGTCTGCTTCCCATGTACAGGTCCTGGGTTTAATTCCCAATCCCTCCTAAGGAAAAAAAAAGGTTCTTCTGTGCAGGGTAGGGCCAAGTCAGGTATCCTCCTGGCAAATGGCTCATCCACTCTCAGTCCTCCTTGGAACACCTCAGTCGTAGTGGTGGCCATGCCTTCTGGCCACGAGGCCCGCAACCAGTTCACCTGTGCTGACTGCTTGGCTCCTGGTTCAGACAGGAAGAGGGATCTTCTGCCACCTGGGCTGCGCCCTCAAGCACCTGCTGGACCCTCTGCATCCCTGGGAAGGGGGAGTGAGGGGTCAGTCAGCACCGATGGCTGGCTGGCTGGGGACAAACAAGCAGAGGCTGCTGGGGCCAGAAGTGGGACCAGAGGAGGGAAGGAGGGTAGAATGAAGGATGAAGTTAGGAGCTGGGTTGGGTAGGCAGGCTGCTCACCCAGACGAAGCCGGTGGGCCTTGTCGGAGAAGACGATGCGGAACCAGCCGGGCTCTTTACACTCAAAGGCCTTGCCAAAGGACAGCAGCACTTTGTTGTCTAAAAAGCGGCGCCACAGCAGCATTTCCTCTTCAAAGGTGTCCTCAGGCAGGTACTGGGAAGATGGGAGGGGTTCAGGATGCAGATGAGACTGCAGCAGGCTCTGGCTCACCCCTGCCTCGCCTGCAGGTCGGAAGCTCAGCACTCCCTCCCAGCCCGCACCTCCACCTGCAATACCTTTCTCAAATCAACCCAGATGAAGAAGCCAGCCCCATGACTCAAGAAGGGGATCCCCAGGGCCCTGAGCTCTTCTGTGACATAAGTGTGAGCAGCCTTGAGCCGGGCGTGGTTTTCTGGCAGGTACACCTGGTTGATCCAGTCTGTTCGTATGAAAGAGAAACCAAAAGATCAATCTCCCATCAGTGCTCCACTCTGTTAGTCTAAATGCTGAAAAGCAAAAGACCACAAGCTTCCAAGACTGGGTTAGTCCTTCCTACAGCAGCTGGCTGATGGGGGGCGGGGTGGGAGTGAGGGTGGAGAGTATTTGGTGCAAAGCACCTTAAATCCAGCTACTTGGCCTGACTGCTCCAGGTCCTAGGCTCTGTTCAGGAGCCCAGAATACAAAGTCCCCCTGGATGCAGAACCTAACCAAAGGTTTATCAAGTTATAAAGTGAAGCACACAAGCTTCCCACAGACTGAGGTTCAGATCCCAGCATGGCCAGTGGCAAGGCATGGGGCCTTGGGCAACTTCACCTCTCTGATTCTAATTTTTTATTGGCCTTTTTTTTTTTTTTAGGTGTACAGTTTTATGAATTTTAACACATAGATGTGTGTAACCACAACCACAATCAGGACACTGAACAGTTTCATCACCCCAAAGAATGCCCTCGTGCTGTCGATAATAATACCCTTCTCTTCCTCGAACTCCCTGCAACCAATTCATCACTATGATTTTGTCTTTTCCAGAATATCATATAAACGAAATCGTACAGTATGTACGATGTATCTTTTGAGACTGGCTTCTTTCACCCAGCATAATGCTTTTGAGATTAACCAATGTTATCAATAGCTCATTCCTTGTCATTAGATTAGTAAGACAATTGTACCACAGTTTGTTTATCCATTCACCCGCTGGGGGACATCTGGGTTGTTTCCAGTTTAGGGCCATTATGAATATAGCAGCGATAAACACTTACGTATAAGTTTTCATTTCTGTAGGGAGTGGGATTGCTGGGTCATTTGATAAGTGTGTTTAACCTGATAAGAAACTACCAAATTGTTTTCAAAGAGGCTGTAACATTCCCGCCAGCAACATATGAAGAGTTCCAGTTGCTCCACAGCCTTTTCAACCTTTGGTATTGTCACTATTTTTTATTTTAGCATCAGAACACATGTGTGGTATCTGATCCTCATTTTCCTCATCTGTAAAATAATAGGGAAAATATAGGAATGCCTGCCTCCTAGGAATCTGGAGAGGGTCAAATGAGATGATGCATCCAGAGCCCTAGCAGGGCTCAATACAGGTGGAAGTCCCAGGTCACCTTTGCTATCCAAACTCGTTACCTGAACCTAGGAACAGAATAGATTCCCATAGAGAGATACTCCCATTATAACAAATGTTCCCGAGAGCTTCTGCTCTCTACTTTCAGATGCTCACAGCTAATAATGAGTTTGTAGTCAGCAAGTACCTATTATATGCCATGTACTATTTTAGACATATTACAAATCACAACAATCCTACAGGACAGGTACTATTATAATCCCTGTTTTACAGATGGGGAAACTGAGGCTCAGGGAAACAATGTAATGTGCCACAAAGCTACAAAGTTACTGAGCATGCTATGAATCCGGTCTGGGCTCAGAGCCTGCACCCTCAAACCCCACTCTTAAATTATTCTCATGACAGAAGCACCTAGGATCCCTGACCAGTCGCAAACCAACTACAACCCTCCCCCCATATTTGGGTCACCAAGCCTGGGCAGTCACCGCGGTCCCGGAGCAGCTGTGCCATCTGGTGCTGGACCAAGCCACTGAGGCCATGGTAACGGCAGAGAGAAGCCACAGCAACGGCCACATCCTGGTTTTCTGTGTACAGTGTGCCAAAGCGGAGGCCAGACATCCCAAAGTCCTGCAGGAGCAAGGCACCCTATGAAGCCAGTTGCACCCACCTCTCTGCCCTCCCTCCTCGCTGACATCCCCATAGCTAGACTCACCTTGCTGGTCGCCCACATCAAGTGAGTCCTCTGGGGGTCAGGCAGCCTGCAGAGAGCACAGAGCAGGAAGAGAGGCAACAAACACAGAGCCGTGGGAGCTCACACAGGGTTGGATGAACACAGGAGGAGCTGGATGAATGAATCGGGCTCTGGTGCTGTGTTAAGCCCTGGTTTCATCTCTTTGAATCACCAATTCCTACACATCCTTCGGGGCAGAGGTCAGCAAATGACAGCCCAGACCAAATCCAGCCTACCGCCTATTTTTGTAAATAAAGTTTTACTGGAACACAGCCAGGTTCTTTTATTTACGTATTGTCTATGGCTGCTTCCACATGACAACAGCAGAGTTGAGTAACAGACCATAGGGCCTGCAAAGCCTAAAATATTTATCATCTGGCCTTTTACAGAAAAAGTTTGCTGATCCCTAATTTAGAAAATGGCTCAAATGTCACTGCCTCAAAGAGACCTTCCATGACCAATTCCTGTAGACCAGGCCAATTGGGTTCCCCAAGCATATCTTTTCATAGCTCCTCAGACTTCCCCCTTTGATCACTTATCACAGCCATATACAAATGACTAGCTATGTATTTAGCTGCTAAAATATATATATTTTTCCTAGCTGGAAATAAAAGTTCTACATAGGAAGGGCTGATGTCTTTCTTGTTTACTATTGTGGACCCAGCACCTAGCACTGTGCCTGGCACAGAGTAGATCCTCAATAAATGATTTTTTAAATGACTAACCAAGGATCACTGACAAGGCACTATTTTCTGTGTCTCATTTTCCTACTCCATGAACAAATGGGAGGAACAGCACATGCTCTCTTGCTCTGCTGAACTTTGTCAAGAGTAGATGAGAGCACCAATGGAAAGTACTCTGCAGGATTAGAAGTTCTGAACAGACATCAGGAACTGTTAGAATCCCTGAATGTCAGATTTACAAGGGACTTCAGAAATGACCTGGTCCAAATGTTTCCAAATGTGTGCTGGCCACAAATTCTTTGTTCAAATTAAATGTAATGGAAAAGCCCAATGTTTAAATAGCTGGAGGTGCTTGGCACATGCAAGAAGCTCTGTATTTGATGAATGAATGAATGAATGAATGAACAAACTGGAGCTACTCCGGGGGTAAAGGAAACAGCAAAGGAGGCCAGTTTCCCACTGTGGTGGTTGGAGCTACGTACCCAAGAAAAACATGTTCTTAAGCTTAATTCATTCCTGTGGGTATGAACCCATTGTAAATAGGACTTTTCCAGTTAAGGTGTGGCCCAATTCAATCACGATGGAATCCTTTATAAGCAGAATGAAATTGAGACACACAGAGAAAGTCACAGGGAGCAGCCACAGGCTGGAAGTCATTGGAACCAGGAAGGAAGAGGAGAAGCCAGGAGAGGCCACAATGTACATTGCCGTATAACAGAAAAGCCAAGAACCAAGGTTCGCCGGCAGCCAGACCCAGAATGCCACAGTCTTCTAGGAGAAAGCACTGCCTTGATGACACCTTGATTTTGGGACTTCTCCTAGCTTCCCACCATGAGCCAATAAATTCCTGTTGTTTAAGCCAACCCTTTGCATGTTATTTGTTTTAGCAGCCAGGAAACTAAAATACCCACTCATCCAGCCCCTGAAATCCTGAAGCCCTTCCCTGGGGCTCCTGGAAACTCCACAGACCAATGTGAAAACCACCGATCTAGTCCAACCCTCCCATCTTCTTAGGGGATGTGAGGAGCAGTGGGATCAACTGGATGGAAGAGGAATTTCCTGGGGTAGCCCATGCCCTGGGTGCCGAGCCACAGAGGAGCCAGGGCACCGTGGGAGAGCAGGGGGCTGGTGGAGTTAGCTCTGACTGGGCACCCTTACCTTTCTAAGCTCAGGACACTGCGGTACATGGCTGATTCTTCAAACACAGACAGCATATAGACCTCATCCACAATCACGTGGAGCTTGTGCCTGAGAGGCAGATGGCAGGGGTGGGAGGTATGGAGGATGGGGATAATGTCAATATCTATACCTATTGGAGTTGTTGAGGATTAAATGAGATATAGCATGTAAAGTGCTTATTGCCCTAGAGAGTGTGGAATAAATGACAGCTGTCATTATAAAGAGAGAGAGAGAATGTCTAGTCTTTCACTCATGAAACAGCATCCCATAAACCCTGCTTCCCCACCCTACTCCTGGAGGGGGGCCAAAGCAGGTGGAAGCCCATAATGGGGATGAAGAGGCTATAAGGGCCCATCACTAAAGCCTGCGTCAGAACCCTGATGTGTCCAGACATTTGTGGGGTCACGAGGGGGGGCCTCACCTCTTGGCAAATCCCAGGAACTCCTGCAGCTCCCCTGAGGAGTAGATGTCACCCAGAGGATTCTGGGGGCTGATGAGGATGAGGCCTTTGACCTTCACACCCTGAAAGCATCCGTGTGGCAGGAGACCCTCAGCTACTCCCCAAGGCCAGAGCCAAGCAGTCCCACTGGACAGGGATACGCTGGCCTGCCTTGGGGAGAGGGGGCGGCCCCCCAGGGAAATGCGAGGGGGCTGTGTTAAAGACCCAACATGAGGCGAACAAGTAGGACATGGAATTATATCTGCAGCATCCTGTCAACTATGAAAACACAACAAATGCACAGAACAAAGCCCGGAGGGAAACCTGCCCAGATGCCAGTGGAGGTGACCTCTGGTTGGTGGGTTATGAGAGGGGGTTTTGCACTTTCCCAATTTCCCTTTGGTGAACACATACAGCTTTAATGACCAAGGTAACAAATGGACTTTAAAAAGTGGACTAGAAAGAAACCACCAGAGTACTGTTCCTCTGCCTTTCTTTAGGGGGCCTCAGAGCCCCTCACAGTGAGGGGACCACCTCCTCAAGTCACCACAAGTCTTGCTGAAATACAGACTCCCGAGCTCCACACCTGACTTACTGACTCAGAATCGGGTGAAGTGCAGGGTTGGGGGTGTTAGTTAAGCCCCTGGTTGATTCCCTGTACGCTGGGGTTTAAGGATCCTTCTCTAGTGGGAAGACCTGAACCCCGAGAATGGTCCTGAGCTGCCACCCTAACTACCACCTCCCATGTCCCCATGATGGGCTACAAACCCTACTCTCAGGAGGAGATCAGCCACAGGAAGAGGGGTCCATGTCCTACTCAGACCACTCACTCCCCAGTTTTGGGCTTGATTTGACCCCAAACCTCAGAATTAGCTCCTTGCAGTGCCATCTCCAGCTTCTCCACTGTGAGCTGGAAGGGGCGTGTGTCCAGCCCGGTGACCTGGAAAAAGACCCGCAAAGCCAGTGACCAAATTAACTGAACCCCCAAATCCAAACTCTTGGGCCTCTCCTCACCCTGCTGTTTCCAGCCTCCTCACAAGAGTCTCTGGAAAAGGAGAGGTGGGGTCACTCCCTCCCACTGTCCTGCCCTGTCCCATCCAGGACAACCTCATCACTCTTAGGTTTCTGGCCGAGGACCCAGGGTTCCTCTGACTGGGGTCCATGGACTTCCATGTGGAGGTCTGCTCTGCACCCTCCCTTCCCCTCTGTTTGGGAGTAGGCTCTCTGGAGCAGCCCTCGGCTTTTACAGCCAGCCCAGGGATCTCAAAGCCTGGGCAAGGGAGGTTCCAGGGAACCAAGTCAACGATGCAGCCATGTGGCCACAGAAGGCTCCACTCCCTTTTCATCTGCAACCCCAAAGCCCTCAGCATGGACTTCCCATGTCCAAGCTCAAATTCATTCCAGGAAACTCTTGGCCCAAAGAAGGCCCCAGTCCTACCTGGGATCCCAGGAACTCTTACCTCACTGTCCAGATAGACATAGACCAGTCGGACATTGCCATAGAGATAGGTGTGCTGTGTGATGGCTCCATAGAAAGGGGCAGGGATCAGGAAAGCCTCTGGGGGCAGGAGTGGGCAGACTCTGTCACCTGCTGACCACAACTCCTGCTGGTCCCACTGCCTCTCCCAGCCTTTAGGTTCTTGGAGAACATTAAGGGCACACTCCTCTCAATAGCCAGTCTCCCCAGCTCCCAAAACTCTTTCTAAAGATTGGATCCACTGCGATTAGTCCCTTGCCTAAGAATTAATAGTAACATTTATTGAGCACTTACTCTGTGCTGGGAACTATGCTAAATATTTTTCCATTTTATCTCATTTGATCCTCACAATCACCCTGGGAAGTACTATTATCATCCTTACTTTACATATGAGGAAGCTGAGGCTTAGAAGGTCCCTCTGAGACCCTCAGGATATAGGGTGGCTCCAGGGACAGAACTGGAACCAGTGAGTGGAAGTTACAGGGTGAAGATTTAGGCTCAACAAATGGGAAAACGTGGCCACATACAGAAATGCCCAAAGACAGAATGTGCTGCTTCAGAAAGAGTGAATTCTCCATCCCCGGGGCATTCACACAAAAGGCTGTGACCATTTGGTGGGGCTGTCACACAGGGGTGTCTAGCTTTGTAGGAGGGTGAATGAGATGACCTCTAATGCAGAGGGAAGGCATCTCCCAGTTCTGAAGAGGCCTGTTAGATCCAACTGCCCAACCTTCCCAACATCCCCTTTCTAAAACTCCACTCAAAGCTCTGGAGGGGGCAGCCCTTGCCCTGTATGCTCCGTCTCCTGGTTATAGGGATTAGACCAGAGGCAGACACATTGATCAAAGGAGCCAATCCATTGTCTGGCCAGACTGCCATCATGTTCTCTCTCAAGACTTTGATTAAGAAGCACCGAGACTCTTAGGAGATGACAATGTGCACTTGAAGAGGCCACATGGAGCTGGAGCTGGGGCAGCTCCACTGGGCCATAGGAGAGCTGAGGAAGGTCTAAAGAGAGGTAAAAATGTGGGGGGAGACACTGTGTACCCTATGAGAGGGAAAGCATAACCCTGATCCTGTTCTTGATTGTTCTTGAATGGGTATGAAATTGCCTCATATCCTTATAATTACTCTTCCTTTTATGGTTCAAATCCTGGTTGCTACCTGCTCTTTGTGTGACTTTGACAAGTTTATCCATCTCCTGTGCCTTAGTCCCCTTATCTGTAAAACAGGGATAATCACAGAACCCACCCGGGGGATGCTGTGGGGACTGAATGACGTCCTATGTAACGTCTTAGACCCGTGCCTGGAACATAGAACATGGTCCATTAGTGTTACTAATAGTATCTTACTAGTTAAGCTAGCATGAGTAGCTTCTATTCCTTGCAGCCAATAATCCCTGATTAATACAGGTTCTAATACTACTAGGGCTCTTGGGGCAGACACTGGCTGCCTACTCAACACCATTTCAATGTTCTTCTTGCTAAGATAGCTCCAGTATTTTCACATACGAACAGAGAGATGTCCAAGCAAGGTGGACCTCCCGCAGACCCAGGGGATGGCCCCTGTTTAGTTTAAACCAACCATGGTTCTCCTAGTCCCCTTTGCCAGTCCCTTTCGTGTGTCAGTTTTGGCCAGTAAGATGTAAGGGGAGTCTGCTGGGCCTCTTCTGGGAAAGAGAATCTCCTTCCCACTCCCCCAATAAAAAAGAAAGAGACAGGCAGGGCAACATCTCGTTCCTTTCTCCAGCTTTAGGACACTCATGACAGGATGCCACAGCCGTGTCCTGACCATGAAGGGAAAGTCAAAGTACTCAAGAGCACCCCGGCTTCATATCACCTTAAGCTCCCCTAGAACTGCCAGCCCCTGGTCTATTCAAGCTATTTATTTAAACTTCCTTTAGTCTGGCATTCTCTTATGGCCCGAGGCCAGGCAATCGGAGACACTGCAGGCACAGTGCAGCCCCCACTGCTAAGTGAGCCCAGGGTCTACTTACCCCCCACCTCACACAGCACCGTGGCCAGGGCCGAAAAGAGGGAGGCGCCGCCGTTCAGAACCACCACCTGGAGACGACACATCCGTGGGACAAAGATGAATCTGTTCCAGGCGGGAGCAAGGACCTCAGCCTCTGTCCCAGGATGGCACAGACGGAGAGCCAGGGAGTCCCTCCTCAGTGTCGCCCAGGGGCCCGAAGCCCCCTCCTGACCACTGGCCAAGCTCGTGGGTGTGGAAACCACTCTGGAGCAACTGAGCAAGGAAGAGGGAGCCGGTCATTGGAGTCTTACCTGAAGCTGCGGAGGCAAAGAAGGGCCACGGAACAAAGCGGGGCAGAAATTATACCCAGATTCTAAATGCTTAGGATTGGGGGGTGGGGGAGGAAGGAAGGGGGTATTCCTAATTCCATCTTGAAACACATCAGAACTCAGTGAAAGGCAGATCCCAACTCTACCTCACCCAGGGCCAGCCAGAAGTCGGCGGGTGGGGAGTGCAGCAGAGCAGGGAAGAGCAGAGGAGGGGGCTACTCACGTTCTCTGGCTTCAGAGGCACCGGGCTCTTGCAATAGAAAGACAGGAACCTGGCCACTTCCTCCCGGAGGCTGGAGACAAGCCGACACAAAGACAGACAGTCCTTGCCAGTCCACAGTCCATCGCAAAGCTCCTCTGGCAAACTTATAGGCAGCTGCCATCTCCTTCCCCTGGTTCCCAGGACCTAAGTGTGGTGAGTACTTGTCCCCACTCCTTGGCACCCCCCATCACACACATGCATGGAAACTTTCATTCTCAGTAGCTCTAGGACACCCAATCCCACTGAATCAGGAGACTTCTGGAACAACAAAAGTAACACTCTCTCTATATACAGCTCTAAATAATAATAATAATAATAGTTATCATTATAATAAAAGATAAAATTATATTATGGTATGAAAATGATAAATGATCATTATAAATGATAAAATAAACTGATAAAACATAACAATATTATTATAGGTACTATTACTAATATTTATTGAACATTTACCTTATGCAGGTATTATTCATAGACTCTTATTCATTTACTCTACATAACAACCCTATGATGTAGCTATTATTATTATTCCCATTTTACAGACCAAAAAACTGAGGCCTGAGGAATTAAATCACTTGCTGATGAGTGGCGGAGTACACATGTAAACCCAATGGTCTGACTCCAGGCCCACCCTCCTAATTTCTGTACTATAGGACATGCGCTTTGGAATTCATCCTGAGATGAAGTCCTGCCTGGTCGCTAAGCTCTTAGGATGATGTGTGGCCTACAGGAGGTGCCAAACAAGTATAAACTACTGTTAGTATTCCCATCTTACCATTAGGAAAACGTCCCAGCCAGCAACCCCAAAGCTTATTCTGGCTCCTCTATTTTTCCTAAAGCTACTGAGAAAATGGGACAAATAGTTCTTTCTCACCTAAAGGTCCTCTCCATGCCTTAGACCCAGGTTCATGGAAACCAAGCTCAGGGGCCCTGAACTGGGGGTGGCACTGGCAGGAGGTGCCAATTCCTTGCAGAGGAACTTCACGGTCCCCAGGTCTCCAGGAGTAGGTCTGCAGCCTGTGGCAGGCCTTCTCAACCCAGCACTATCGACATTTGGGGCCAGGTAATTTTTTGTTGTGGGAGGTTGTCCTGTGCAGTGTAGGAGATTTAGCGGCATCCCTGGCTTCGACCCACTAGATGCCAATAATAACCTCCTCCTCCCAATTGTGAAAACTGAAAATGTCTTCAGACAATATGCAGTGTCCCCAGACAGAGGGGGACAAAAATCGTCCCAGGTTGAGAACAAGTTGCTTATGGCAACTACTTACAACAGGTGGCCCCTCCAGTCCGGGTACTGCAGCAGGGACGGCTCCACCCGCAGCATGTCACTCTGACTCAGCTAAGGACAGAGGAGGGAAAGCAGGGCCTCAGGACCACACACCCTCACAGCGAGGGAGGGCACAGCCACCCACAGTCATACAGCACTTTCCACAAAGCCTTTCAAGCCCAGAGCTTGGCCTGCCCATCAAAGAAACTGAGAAAGGGGCAGCACGGATAGAGCATTCTTATGTCCATTTTGCAGATGAGGAAACCAAGGCTCAGAAAAGTGAGGTGACACAGTCAAGATCACAGAGCTAGCAAGTGACAGAGCTTAGATTTTCCATTTCTCTTTATAGGACACTGCCAGCTAAAAAAACTAGAGGGGGCGATTTTTTTTTTTTTTTGAGGGTGGGTTTGTAGAGGATTTGCAGACTATCCTACCCTGCCTCTCTATGGGATGCTGGAAAAGGCACTGAAATTGGGTGGCATCACCTTAATTTTGGTTCCAATTTCTCAATTTCTGGAGTGACTCAGGCCACTGTTTTTCTGCAGGCTTAGCTCAACCTCACACTGTAGAAAACATGGCAGTTTCTGTGCTATCAACTCCCTGACCAGGTGCTGGGTTAGAGATTCCCAGGGCACCAAAGGAACAACATCAGAAGGGAGAAAACAGGGGCTTTGGGCAGTGGGACCAAAGGGAAGAGAGGTATTCAGCCACTTACAAGCCCAGCCTTTTCTCTCTCTCCCTTCATCCCTCAGAGCTGCACTATCCAACGTGGCAGCCACGAGCCACATGTGGCTACTGGACACTTGAAATGTGGCTAGTCTGAATTGAGACACACTGGCGTTTGAAGCCTTAGAATAAAAAAATTATGTTAAATATCTCATTAGTAATGTTTATCTCGATTACACCTTGAAATCATAATGTTTTAGATATATTGGGCTAAATAAAATATATTACTAAAATTAATTTTGTCTCTTTTACTTTTTAAAAGAAAATTTAGAATTATATATGTGGCACACATTTTCTTTCTATTGGACAGTACTGGGCTGTCTTTCAGGGAGGAGCTTTTAGTAGAATAGGCCGTGAAAACCCACTCCCCATAGTCCCTGACCCTTGCTGCTTGAATTTCCACCTCTGGAGATATGTGCCTTTAGGTTAAGCCTTGCCCTCTCTACATCCAAATGCTGATACCAAGGCCTTGGGGAACACGTTTCCGGTGTATTACTAGAAAGCTAACAATTAAGTTTTCAGGCATTTTGCAAGCTCTGTTGAATTCAAAAATTTAATTATATAAATTTAGAATTAAGTAAATTATATTAAAGAAAAAAGGAAATAAGCACTCAAAGAACATTGCTTCCTAATGGTGCTCACCATGTCTTACCATCACCTACGCCTGTGAGATTATTTGTACTGATCGCATTTGTCTGGTGTAAATACCACATCATGGTGTACGGCTGTCCTCTCTTCCCAACTCCAGGTAGTGACGTTACCTCAGTAGCTTAAAATCAGCCATGGCAGGTGTATTTGCACCAAGGAAATTGGCAAGAGCTACAAATCAGGACTTTTGTTCCCCCTGAAGAACCTGTTGTTCAACACTGACTCTCACCCCCCCTGCGTGTTTCCCCTCGAGAGCAGGAACCCTTGAAAGGCAGGATGAGGGACTGAGGGGAAGAGTCTGAAGAGACAAAGAAACCGAATCAGAGCAGAAAAGTGACTCACCCAAGATCACAAAGACAGTTGTCCCCAAGGCAAACCTGGAACCTGGGTCTCCCAACTCCCAGGCCAGGGCCACCGAGGCAAACAACACGTTCTTGTGAGGTAAGCATTCTGGGAGAGCCCAAGAGCAGACAGCCCACTGGAGCTGGAGAGGCCACCCAGAGGCGCAGCAGGACTTACCCGCCTGGACAGCAGGTCAAAGCAGAGTTTGTTCTCACTGGTGCCCAAGTTAATGATGCCCTGGAGACGAGAGGCACAGAGACAGGGTGAGCACAGCAGGGGAGTGATGCATACACTTTACCTCCCCTACCACATGGTTAAGCTTGAAGGCCAGATGCATGCCTGAGATGTCACTCTAGGTCTTAAGGAGCTGAATAGGACTCAATGCATGTTTACAGCATGAAAGAAGGTACATAGTCAGCTGGCGTTCTGGTAGGAACGGAAAGCAGGGTGAATGTGGGTCCAGATGTGGTTCCTGTGTTGGTGTAAATGCTCCCGGGGGAGATCCATGCCACACCACACAGCACCTTGACCCCCACCCCATAAGGCATTTATTCTTCCAAAAGAAAAAGAGTCCCAAGCTGTCCCTTACAGAGTCCCCAGAGACTTAGTACAGGCACACAGCTAACTCCTGACTCCTGAGTTATTGGGGGAGTGTAGGAAGGAAGGAGGATGAAAAAGGAAAGCTCAAGTGTGCAAAGATTCTAACAAATAAAAGGCAGTGCTCCCTCCTTCACTGCTGGTGGGAATGTAGAATGGTGCAGCCGCTGTGGAAGGCAATTTGGCGATTCCTCAGGAAGCTAAATATAGATCTACCATATGATCTGGCAATCCCGCTGCTAGGCATACATTCAGAAGAACTGAAAGCAGGGATAACTGACATTTGCACACCGATGTTTATAGCAGCATTATACACAATTGCTGAAATACGGTAACAACCCAAGTGTACGTCGGCCAATGAATGGATAAACAAATGTGGTCTATACATACCATGGAAAGGAAATTGGGACACATGTGACAACATGGATGAACTTTGAGGATATTATGTTGAGTGAAATAAGCCAAATACAAAAGGACAAATATTGTATGGTCTCATTAATATGAACTAATTACAAACTCATGGAGTTAAAATCTAGAGCATCAGTTACCAGGAGACAAAATGAGGGTTGAGAGGGGGAGCTGATGCTTAATGTTTGTAGAAGTTTTAATCAGGTTAATTGGAAATGTCTGGAAATGGACAGAGATGATGGTAACACATTACAGTGAGTATAATTGACATCACCTATTTACAGATGTGATTGTGGCTAAAAGGGGAAGTCTAGAGTCTTGATATCAACAGAAGGAAAGCTAGAGGATAAACTTGGGACAGTATAACACTGTGAACCTGGTGGGATGAGGAATGTGGGTACAAATATAAGAATGTTCTTCTATGAACCAGAACAAACATATGCCACTATTACAAGGTGTTAATAATAAGGTGATATGCGGGAAAAATACAACTAATGTAAATTATGAACTATAGTTAACAGTAATATTGCAATTTTTTTCATCAATTGCAACAAAGGTACTTTATCAATACTAAGGGTCAGCAATAGGGGGGTAAAAGAGGGTATGGGATTTTTCTTTTTGAAATAAGTGAAAACGTTCTGAAATTGTACAGATGAGTGCACAATTCTGTAATTGAGTGTATACTTTGGATGGATTGTTATGGGACTGTATAACACAGCGAATGCTGTTGTGGATGATGGACTGTGGTTAACAGTAAAAACATAAGAACGTTCCTTATAAATTATAACAAATGTACAATACTTTTACAAGGTGTTAATAAGAGGGCAGCATATGGGGAAAATACACCTAATGCAAACTGTGGACTATAATTAACAGTAATATTTTAATAATCTTTCATCAAGTGTAACAAAAATACTGCATATACATAGTGTCAACAATAGGGGGTTTATGAGAACGTCACATTTTTTACATGACTTTTCTGTAGACCTACACCTTTTCTAATTAAAAAAATTACCATAATTAAATAACAACATTAAGTTAAATGAAAGAAACCAGACACAAAATACTATATAATGTATGATTCCATTGATATAAAATGTAAATATAAATAAATTTATAGAGATGGAATTAGATTAGTGGTTATATAGCGCTGGTGAAAAATAGAGGGATTGAGAGGTAGCTGCTAAGGTGTATGGGGTTTTTCCTTTTTGGAATAATGAAAAATGTCTAAAATTGAACGTGGTGATGAATGCACAACTCTGTGATTATACTAAAAGCCACTGATTGTACACATTGGATGGATTGTATGGTATGTGAATATATCTCAATAAAACCACTTTTATTATTTTTTTAAAAGGCAGTGCTCCTTCATGCCCTGGGGAGCAAATCAGTGGGCTTCTCCCCCTGCAACCAACCCATCGCATATCCTGTCAGCTCTACCCTCAAAATGAATGCAGACTCCAACCACTTCCCACCTGCTAATACCTTGGTCCAAACCACCAAAACTTCTTGCCTACATTCTTGTAACCGTTTCCCTCTCTTATCTACTCCCACCTCCCAAGTCTAATTTCCCTAAATCAGATCACGTGGCTCCTCTCCTGAACACTTCCCATCCCACTCTGTCTACAATCAGAAGGCAAGGCCCTATCTGCCAGTCTCCCCTTGCTCACTTCACTCCCACCACACTGACCCTTTTGCTGTCCCTTGAACTCGTCAAACACAGCTGCACCCAGGGCCCTTAGCACTGGCTGGTCCCTCTGCCTGGAATGCTCTTCCCCCAGATACCCAGCGGGCTCACTCCCTGAGGTACCGGCAGCCTCAAAGTGGGCACCGAGGGAC
Organism: Cabassous unicinctus; assembly: GCA_029593785.1. Lineage (NCBI taxonomy): Eukaryota > Metazoa > Chordata > Mammalia > Cingulata > Chlamyphoridae > Cabassous > Cabassous unicinctus. The sequence goes on along the minus strand of JAQZBX010008962.1, from coordinate 20,773 downwards.
CCCCACCTCCCGGTGTTCACGCCCCTGTGGCACTTTCCTTGAATGGAGCTGGACTTATTGACTCACTTCTAATGAATAGAACACTCAGTAGTGATGGGAAGATGTCCCTTCTGAGACTGGGTTATGAAAAGTCTGTGACTATGGCTTCTCGGCCTTTGGGCTAAGATCAAGTGTAAAAAGTCAGTGGCTTCCATCTTGGGTGTTCATGCTTTCTCACGTTCTCTTGGATTTCTCCCACTGGGGAAAGCCAGACACCATGTCATGACGCAGCCCTGAGAGGTGCCTGTCAGTAACCCAGTGAGGGAGCTTGTTAGTGGGACCCCACCCCCACCCCCAAGCCTAGAGCTGAGGCTGCAGTCCTGGCTTCACTGCAACCTCATGAAAGACCCTGAGCCTGAGCATCCGCCTGGATTCCACCCCAGAAACTGTGAAACGTTTGTTGTTTTCAGCTGCTAAGAGGTGGGGTAATTTGTTATGCAGCAATAGAAACCTACTATACTCCCTCACGTTTTTCAGGTGTCTTCCCAAATGTCACCTTACTAAAGTGGCCTTCTGTGACCACCTTACATAAAACAGCAATATCCCCAGCCTACCCCTTATGCCTTATTCTCTTTACCCTGCTTTATTCTTCTGCCCAGTACTTATCATCACATATTTTATATATATGTTTTTTTACCCCCTCATTGTCTGTCTCCTCCACTAGAATACAAACTTAACGAGGGCAGGGACTTGTTTTTTGTTCACTGCTCTAACCTCAGCACCTAAAACAGCACTTGGCTCCTGGCTCAGCAAATAAAGATTATTAAAGTGTTATTTGTGGGAATCGGCTGTGGATCAATTGGTTGGGTTCCTGTTTACCATATGGGTGGTCCCGGGTTCGATTCCTGGGGCCTCCTGGTGTAAGGCAAGCTGGCCCGCATGGCGCGGTAAGCTGGCACAACAAAGGGAGACAAGCAGACACAGAAAAACGCACAGCAAATGGACACAGCGAGCACAAGCAGCAAGGGGAGGATAAATAAATAAAAATAAATCTTTAAAAAAAAAGGGGGGGTTATTTGTGACCACTCTGACCTCTGGAAGTATTACTGGTGATAACTTACAATAATTGGAGCAGATAATATTAATCATAATAGCAGCCACCATTTCTAAGCATACTATGTGCCAAGCATTGTGCAAACAACTTTACCTATTTGCTCTCATTTCATCTTGACTATTCTATGGAGCAGGTATTATTAGTCCCGTTTTACAGATGGACTGAGGTTCAAAGAAGTTAAGTAACTAGCTCAGCAATGCACAACCCATAAGTGAAAGAGTTGCATCCTGAGCTCTAGTTCTGTCCCAACTTCATACCTGGATGATTGACTGGCCAGGGGTCATATTCCATATAAGAGCATTCTATTATTCTTGAATGCTTCCCTCACAAATCAGGATCCCCTTAATTATAAATGGACCATTTTCTGATCCAGGCAATAAGCTGAGGCCTCTCTGAGCTACACAGAGTTCCTCTTGGGAGGTTAGAGGGCCATAATGCCAACCTGAAATGAGTAAGTTGGCCAAGGGAGGGCACCCCACCCTGCACTCCCTCTCCTAGGTCCCACTGGGGAGGGGTCTTCACTCACACTGGGGTTCTTGTCCTCATCGTACTCATCCATGTGGTAGGTCCGGTAGCCTTCCTCAGCAGAATCCCAGAACCATTTAATGATTCTTCCTCGAGAGGACAAGTAGGAGCTGTCAGACGAATACATGGCGGTGGGATCACCCACCCCATAGAGCTCCAGAGGCTTCTGGTCTGGTTTTCTGGAGCATTCTTTTCCCAGGCCATTCCCACAGCCACTGCTCACATCCTGTGTGGAAGCTGGGCCCTGACAGGTGGTAAGTCCCTTGGGTTCCTTCTTAGGGAGGGTGAACATCTATGAGAAGACAAAAGCAATCAATACAAAAGATTCAAGCCCTGATCAAGGGCTTCCCAAGCATCAAAAATGAGTTGGGAAAATCAAAACAAGAAAAAAAAAAGAAAAACAAACATGAGTTGGAAGTCATGGGGCTCTCCCCCTTCTCTATCTTCCCCCTCATGTACTTATCTGTTCCTGTTTCCCTTACCAGTTGTAAACCTTTTGTGCACACAAACACTTAAGTAAAATCTGCTAAAGGCCTATTATGTGTCAGGGCTGTACTTGCTACGTTTATATGACTTTAACTTCTTGCTGCTTTATGTGGTTTCATTTTTGTGGAAGTTTTTCATTCTGCAGTCTACCAGGTCACCAGTGTTCCTTTTCCAACCTTGCTGACCTCGATTTCAAAAGGCCAGGTTAAATTTTTCTGAGTTAGGGCACATCATTGCCCGGGAGAGCTCCTCGTGCCTGGTGCCAGTATGTGTTAAGGGCGGGGTGAGGTTATCTGGTTGTCTGGAGCAGGTGGGGGTGGGACCTGAGGAGAGGGGGTCTCTGCAAGTGCAGGCATCCCAGGCAGAGCCCCAAGGCCCCCTCTTCACTCCGGTGGAGGGAGGCCTGGGCGCCAGGAGACGGTGGTCTCCACCTAGCAGATGTGAACTCTTCAGCTTCTCTAAGCCTTATAGGTAGAGTGAATATAACTACCTATCTCACAAGGGAGCTGAGGAGAGAAACATGAGTTAACGTGGTTCAAGAGCTTAGAACAAATCCTGGCTCATGGTCAAAGTTCACTAGAATATGCGTTATTATATCATTATTCCTGACCGATTTCCCCAGTCCTGCCTGATGCACAAGCCCCTGCACGCCAAATGCTGGCTGAGCAGCCTGCGACCCAGTAACCCAGGGGAGGCCCGCGCTTCAATTCCTGCTACACCAAGTCTTCTCCGGGGTCAGCCCCCAATTGGCTGGACTTTCCCAAGCGCTCACCTCTCCCCGCCCCCGATAGCCCCAGGTTTCAGGAAGGAGCAGCGCGACCTGCCTGCGCCGCGGCCCAGGCCCGGGTGGGGACCGGGGTGCACAGAGCCTGCGGCCCGGGGGCGCCGGGGTCCCTGCTCGGCGCCGAGCGGGAGCGGAGGGCGGGCTCCCGGCGTCAGGCCGAGCGCGGAGGCCGGCGGCGGCGAGGACCCGGCGGGACACTCGCGCACCACCAGGCCTCCGAATCCCGCCAGCGGCGGCGGGTGAAAAACGGAGGACGCCTCGCGAGAAACGGATCCAGCTTTCCAGGATGAGGAAGTGAGCCGGTGCCAGGGGCTTCGAGGCGGAACGGCTGAGACGTTTGCCAAGACTCCTCGAGCCTGGGCACAAATGGAAGCCCAGGCGGTGTGCTTCTCGCCAAAGCCCGGGGATCACACCTATTTGGAGGAGAAAGCGGTGGCGAGACTTTGGCACTTAGACGCGAGATAAGTGTTGAGTTCTTTGGCCCGGAAACGCCCGGGGGCGGATTCGGGGCTCCGCGGGGACGTCGGCGCCCGGGCGGGGCTTCCCGGGCTTTAAGGGGCTCATTTCGCCCTCTCCCGGCCGAGGCCGAAGGATTCTGCGGCGTAAACTGCGCTCGTGGCGGCGCTGCAGGGAACCCAGAGAGGAGGAGCCGCAGAAAGGAAAGGGGTCCAGAGGCCCCGATCTCCGCTAGGGGCCGGCTGCCGGCCGGCGCCCATCTCCGCACCCCGCAGCCTGAGCGCGCAGGAGCCGCCTCCAGGCCCGGGTCTCGGAGAGAGAACCGGCCTCGGGCGCCCTGGCTGTGCCCCAGCTGACACGTGGGGGCACCTCCCTTTGCCTCCTGACCTTAGTTCTCCAATTTCCATAGGCGGTTAGAGCCAAAGAGGTTTTTCTGCAAATTTCTGCTGGCTGCGGCCCATTGAACAGCCTTTCCCGATGAAGGGGAAGACATCCTTGAAACATTATTCCTGTAAGAGAGCTTTTCATAGGGGTCTATGATTTCTTCCCCCTTTCAGTCTATGAGTTATTTGTTGATCATCTGCCATGGACCCTACATTTTCTGGGGCTTCTGCAGTGAGGGAGACAACTCTGGCCCCAGGCCCTGGCAGAGATCTCTGGGGTGCCTTGACTAGGAAAAGTCTCCTTTCTCCAGCAAAAGAAATTAGCAGGATCCCTCCATATAGGTATGTCTGGGAAGATGCAGTTGTCTAATCACTGTCTAGTTCTTGTCCTCACTTTGGCTTTGCCAGTCACTTTGTGACCTTGAGCAACTCGCATGACTTTTGTGGGCCTCACTGTTTTTTTTGTACAAAATAGGAAAGTCATTTCCCTCCGTTTAAGTTATATCATCTAATTTAATTCAGATAAGCAGTGTTAAATAAAAACTTGAGCAAAATTTGGTTAGATCTCAGAGATTTTAATTGAATCAATTCATGAATTGGGGAAATTCCAATGGCCAGAAGGTAGAGAGGAGTCTACTGAACTCCAACAGATTTTTATAGGCAGAATAAACAAGTACATTGGGAGAGAATTTCTCTTGGTTACAGTGTATGCAGGTGATTGCTTAGTAGAGAGGAGTCTACTGAACTCCAACAGATTTTTATAGGCAGAATAAACAAGTACATTGGGAGAGAATTTCTCTTGGTTACAGTGTATGCAGGTGATTGCTTAGGAAGTTAGCTGGCGATACTTGTAAAGATCTGGCTGTGTTTCAATTTGCTCTTTTGGGCAAGCCAGGCATTTACAGAAAATAGATGTGTGCTTAGTTTTTGTTTGTTTTTTGTTTTTAATTTTGCTGACATGGGGCTTAGCATGAGCACTTCCATGTTGGGCCTACTAGATTTGATTCATCAACTCTCCCCTTTTGATCTGTCCCTCAGCCAAGCTGAGGGCTGAGATAAAAATTGAAGGCATGAATGCCACTCTCAGTTGGCATCTGCTGGCTCTAAATAGCTCACTAGGTGATTAACTCTAGCTTAGAGATGTCGAGGGGTGGTCATTTTTGTACTCTTCACACTTATGTCATTCTAGGTGACCAGACATCTTCTGGTGAGAAGGTTGGGTGCAAAACCATTTAAATCTTCTGAGAGGATAGAGAGCACCAGGGAGACTATTATGGGAGTAAAATGCCCAATGTTTGGACTATTCTTCTGAGCCAAGGACCCCAGCACCCAAACCAACCGAAGTGGAAGAGATCAAAAAATGATCCTGAGCAAGGTGTAAATTTTGAAGGGAACTGCTAAGAGGCCCAGTCCACACTGTCCTGACTATGCCAACTTATGCATTGAAATGTCCAGGCAAATGGAGTATGTGGGTCACAGTCTCGAACCCTTCCACAAACCAAAATATAACCCAAAGATGCACATAGACCACCAGTGAGAGTCTGATTATCTGCTTGAGTTGGCTGTTAAAAACCACACATTACTTATGGAATTGTCACCATATCCAATATCTAAAAGGGGCCAAAATGTCATTTAAAAATTATACACAGCGCTATCCCTCTCTCAGATTGATGATATGAGGACAAGTGGTATTGTACTGAGAGATGACTGTAACAAATCTGGGAGTAGGCCTGATATGTTTACAGTGTTTGTGAGGTTAAAACAAGGTGTGGGTGACAAAGCTGTAATAGCCTGACCTTGTAAGTATGGGTGATTTTGCTAGCTTGATTATAAGACACAATGGCATTTGGAATCTCTAAAAAATTGGTCCCTGGCAGGATGTCAGGATCCTCTGCATCATGAACAGATCCTGATTTATGGTGGCAAATCCAGCAGTCAGATTCCACTTTTGTAACGGCCTGGGCAAAGAAGAAGGCAACGAGGAAGGAAGACGCAAACAGGAGCAGCTTAAACATCTTTGGTGGTAACATTTTCTAAGCAAGATGGAAAAAGGTGTGCCAAAGGAGTGTGAAAACGAAAAAAGGTAACAGTAATTGTAAGGAATACAAGGACAAGGACTATGACAGGAACGTAAGAGTGTATGGGGTCTTGTTCCATGATCTCGGGCAGAAGCTGCCCACCTTGGGAAGCTGTACTTTTTCTCCTAGTAAATTTTAGATGTTGGTCCCTGATTTGGTCACAGCTTCAGTCATCGGAGAGGGGAGCCTTTTTAAGTTGTGAACTAAAGGTCCAGTCCCTTCTATTTTGACGGCAGTGTCAGAAGTTAAAAGTTCCTGGTAGGGACCCTTCCAGCGTGGTTCAAGGGCTGATTTGTGTTGATGTTGCTTCCAGTACACCCAGTCAGCAGAAATTAGGGTGTGAGCAGTCTGAGGGAGATTTGGATCTGGAATTGCATCCCTCACCTTTTTGTACAAGTTATTAGAGATTACAGTAGGAAGTGACCTGCTGGGGAAGCAGGGGATCGGTGTTATGATGAAGACCAATTGATGTAGGTCTTCCGGAGATAATTTCATAGGGAGAAAGTATATGCTTCCCAAAAAGTGTGCTTTGAATGGCCATAAGGGCCAGTGGAAGAACTTTAGGCCACGGTAACCCAGTTTCCCGAGTTATTTAGACAGTTATGTTTTAGGATGCCATTTGTTCTCGCACCTTTCCAGAGGATTGAGGGCGACAGGGACAATGAAAATGCCAACTTGTTTGCAGAATCTTAGGGCTTTAATGACCTGCCCAGTAAAATGAGTGCCTCAGTCAGTAGAAATAATTGACAGTATTCCCCAGGTGGGGAATACATCTTATAAAAGTTTTTTTAGCAACTGCTACAGCATCTGCCTTATGAGAAGGAAAGGCCTCTGTTCATCCTGAGACTCAGGCATAGTTACAGTTCATATACTAGGAGGCAGTTGAATGAAGTCTAGTTGTAGATACTCAAGGAGGCCAGAAGGGGGCGATATATAACCTCGAGCAACTGGGATGGTTTTTCCCAGGTTGTGCTGTTGACAGATCAGGCATTTATTTATACAGGTGGCAGTCGTATGAGAATTTCGCCACCAATATTTATTTAGTATTTGAGCCATTTTGTTGGCACTATGGTGAGAGAAGGAGTGTAAAGCCTTAAGGACTATTTCCTTTAAAGATTCAGGAATCACTAAGCAACCGTCCTTACTCTCCCAAAAAAGTCCTTCTTCCAGCCGAGTTTGTTTTTGGCCATAGGGGCCTCTTGTTTTACCCTCAGGTGCTCTGAGCATGTTTGATTAAAATCAGGGATTGATGTATCTGAGAGAAAACTGAGTGAGGACATCTGAAGGTGGTTCGGTTCCAGCTGTTTTTCCGTGGGAATCTGTGAGAGCATTTCCTTGGTATTCTGGTTCTGTTTTGTTTTGTTTTGTTTTTGGTATGAGCCTCAATTTTAATAGCAGCAATAGATGGAAGCAGTAAGATGGCAGTTAGAGTCACTGACTAGTTGTCTGTTCTTTATAGGGGATCCAGTTGAGGTAAGGAAACTCTTCCGTTTCCAGAATCATGGACAACTCTGAAAGCATATCCACTGCCAGTATAAATGTTGGCTGTTTTTTTAAGATGACAGTATTGTTGTGCTGAAAGTAAAGACTTTAAAAAGGGGTGCAGAGCAAGCTTATTGAGCTAAAGTTGCATTAATGCAGGAGCAGCACCAAGAGTTTTCTGCTCAAAAGACTGAGCTGGGGGAGCAGCTTATATGGCTGCTTGAGACAAAAGGAAGGTGTGGGAGAATAGGTGGGGTGAAGACGATGGGTACTTGAGCTACGTGAACTCCGGGGGCGGGAAGGGGGGGAATGTTTACTGTCCAGGCAGGGTATTCTTGAGGCCCAGTTCATTAATTAGCAATCAGGATATTGGTATGAGATGGTGGCCATCTGGTGAAGATCAGCAGACTTTGCTGGTGTCAGCCTGATTTTGTTACAGTTCTTCCTTCTGGGCAGGGGTCTTTATCAGCCCCGCAAAGGACCATTGGTATGTCAGCCTGCTTCAGTTACCGTCCATTTCTTCTTTATAATCCCCTGGATAAAATGGAAGTTCAAGCAAATCAAGATGGTTAGCAAAATCATTTAGCATTCCAATTTCATAGTCTATAAGCTCGCGTAAGAGCATAAATAGTTCAGTTTGTTGGGGCGATGCAAACAGGGGTAAGTTACCTTGTTCAGTTAATTTGAGTTGGGTTGTGACTGCATATCCAACTTGAAATTTCCCTTTAGTTGCTTGGCTGTAGGACATGTCAACAAACGGGGTAATGTCAGGATTGGGCACATTTCTTGTAAGTCAGGATGGGGAATCACTAACCAAGAGGTAATCAACTCACAGTTATGAGAAACTCCTTCATCCAGCAAAGGGTTAAGTGTATTACGTCTTTCTAGAATTAAATTAGAAGGGGAGAGTAAAAGGATTTCATTGGAAGCCAATTGGCTGGAAGATGGTTGTTGAGCAAATTCAGAGTTTGTAAATATACCTTGTTGCCCAGTTATTTCTGCAGATACTTCGACTATTTTTGTGGCTGCAGATACCACTTTTAAACAGGCAGGGTATGCTCTAGCCTTGACAATTATGTAGGTTATAATAGGCAACAAGTCTTAGTTTTCCCCCAAGTTCTTGTGTCAGTAAGCCAGGAGCCTGTCCATTTCTTTCATGAATGAATAGAGTAAATGGCTTAGAATAATTTGGTCACCCTAAAGCTGGAGAGGCTAATAGGGCTATCTCAAATTGTTTTAAGGTCTGTTCATGAGAGTCATCCCAAGGTAAAAGTTCAGGTGCACTGGCTTTAGTTAATTCATAAAGAAATAATGCCAACAAGGAAAAATTTGGAACCCAGAGTCGCAATAACCTGCCTGCCTGAGGAATCCTCTTGTTTTTGTTTTGTTTTGTTTTTGTCACGGGCTTAGGGAATTTCTGGATCAGTTTTATTCTTCTGGGTAATAGGCAAATTCTTTCAGCATTTAAATCAGGATCCAAGTAGTGAACTAACTCTCCAGTAAGCTAGAGTTTTTCTTTAGAGACTTTTTGTCCCTCTTAAGCTAGCTTTTGGAGTAGAGTTCTCTTTAGTAGAGAAGCAGAGCAGCGAATCGTCCAATGTTGCAGTAGAGTGGAACATTTAGAAAGTTTTGTGTTGGTCAGGTCCTGCTGTAACACTTGAGAGAAATAAGAAGATGCCTCTGTAAAGCCTTGGGACATAACTGCCCAAGTGTATTGCTGATTATTCGACATGAAAGCAAATAGACAGTGACTGTCTGATCTACCAGAATGCTGAAGAAGGCAGAACATAAATCTACCATTGTAAACCATTAGAATCAGCGGGACCTGGATAATAGGGTATTTGGGTTTGGAACTACAGAAAAGTGAGGGAAGACTAATTTGTTAAAGGCTCTTAAATCTTGAACAAATTGCCATCCACCAGCATTAGGTTTCTTTACAGGTAAAGTAGGAGAGCTACAAGGACTAGTGCAGGGTATGATTCGTCTTTGAGATGTTAAATCTTTAATTATTGCAGTTAGGCTGGCAGTGGCCCCCAGTTTAAGGGGATATTCAGGAAGTTTTTATAAGGGTTTGAATGTGTCTACCTGAATTTTTTTTAACGAATCAATTTTATTGATACACATTAATAAAGCATACAATCCAGCTAAAGTGTACAATCAGTGATATTTAGTATAATCGCATAGTTTTGCATTCATCAATTTAATCACTATTAGAGCATTTTCATTATTCCAATTGTACCTGAATTTTTATAGGTTGGACACTTTGGATTCGCCCTCCATCAGTCCTGGATATACCTCAAAGGGATTCCAAAACAGCAGATAGGTCTAGGATGGGGGTGGGATTAATGAGTAATTTCCTCATCCTCAACATCTAATAAAATTTGCAAAGAGCATATAAAGGCCTCCGTATCTTAAGGAAATTCTAAAGACAGGTCTCCTTCTAGGGAGAAGCAAATTTTTGATAGTAGGTATCTTATCAGAAGATTTATGGGGACAGAGTACAAAGCAAAAGGAATAATTTTTAGTAAAAGGGCCTGAGGACGTTTGGATTGGTTGGGAAAAAATCCTCCCTTTGGGCTTTATTGCTAATCCTCACTATTGTAATCTGCTTTTGACTCTCAGGGACCTGCTGTTTTAGCAGTGTGGAGTTCAGGATTGAAAGTGTGGTCCCTGTATCTATAAGAACCTTACATGTTTCCCCATTTATTTTTTTATTTTAATTTTTTTATTAGAGAAGTTGTGAACTTACAAAACAATCATGCATAACCTGCAGAATTCACATATATCACCCCTTGTCCAACACCTTGCATTGTTGTGGAACATTTGTTACAGATTTTGAAAGAACTATTACCACTAACTATGGTCCATTGCGTACACTTGGTATATTTTTTCCATACACCCCCTGTGGCAGTTTGATATGTTTATGAATTCCAAAAATAGATACTGGATTTTGTTTGTAAACTGGTCTGTTCCTCTGGGCACATTATATCGTATTGGATTCAAAAGTTTACTCTTACTTGATTAAATTATGATTAAGATTTGATTGGGCTACGTCAGTAGGACATTGGTGGGCAGGGACTCACAGAGAAAACGACAAAGCAGAGGAGTTAGTTGGAGTTTTGATCCCGAAGCCCAGGAAGTCAGCACACAGAGAAGCAGATATGTTAGGAAGGAGAGAAGGCTCCATTAGACACGGCAGAGGCCCCGGGGAGACGAGCCATTAGCCTGATACTGTATAGCTGGCCTTGTGGAGCGAGCAGAGCAGCTGAGCCCAGAGAGAAACGAGTCCCAGGAGAAAGATAAGTCTTGTCCCAGCCTGTGGCTGAGATTGGAAGAAGCTGGGACCAATGGAGCCTTGGGAGGAGGAGGAAGGCTGAACCCTCACAGACATCACCCACTGTCTTGCGTCAACATGTGGCAACAGACTCTGGGTGAGCAAGTACCTCTTATGGCACCTTGACTTGGACTCTTTAGGGCCTTGTGACTGTAAGCGTCTACCCCAAATAAATACCCTCTATAAAAACCAAGTGATTTCTGGTATTTTGCATCAGCACCACTTTGACTGACTAATACACCACCTATTACTAAGACTATGTATTAGTATTGTACATTTGTTATAGTTCATGAGAGATCACTCTCATATTTGTACTATTAACCACAGCCAAGAGGTCCACTGTCCAAGGTTCCAGCCCCAGAGTTCGTTTAAGTGATCCCTGCTCTTTTGGATTCGATCCCTACGTTTTTTCACTTTGGTAGTGACTATCCCTGACAGGTTAACATAGCAGCAGCACTCTTACCCTAGGAAAATATATGCTCCCCCCTTTTCGGCAGTTAGCAAGTCAAGGGCTCTTCTATTTTGTAGGGCTACTCTGGCTAGTGAGTTAATCTGGTTTTGGAGGGAAACCAAAGAATCTGCCACTTGCTCTGTCTTCATTTAGTTCTCGGGAAAGCTTATAATAGAACCCAACAGAGGAGCCCAGACCTCCCAGCCCTGTTCCTATCCCTGCAGCCACTCCTGCCCCTGTGAGGATGGAGGTGAGTAAGGCCCTTTTGCCCCTTTTCTGATGGGGGCTTAGCACCAACTTTTTGTTCTGTTTTGTTGTAGATTGATATTTCAGGTGTTAAAAACACTAGAATGCAACTTCCTGCCCAGTTGGCCTCTAAGCACCTATATGCGTACTTCCACATAGGTAAAACAGTCCCCGGGGGGAGGGGGGGGTGCATTGAGTCTGATTGGTTAACAAGGTTCGGTAGGAAGTGCACAAAGTCTCAGGGATGTCTTCACTAGGCTTTGACCCTGGTGCGGGGCTGCCTCTAAGACAGGTTAGATTACTCTCGGCAACGTTTAGGCGGTCGTTGAGGGCTATAGGGCCAATAGGGGCAGTCCAATTACCAGTTTCCGTCAGGGTTTGATTGAAGTTCCAGTCAGGAGGGGCTGGGGTGCCCGAGTGGGTTCTCTTTCCCAGGGGCAGGCACAATCAACAGTAGCTGGCCCCGGGGTTGATAGTGTGGAGGAGAGCACAGGTGGTGGTAATCAACCACCTCGCCTGCTGTTGAACGGGGGCTGTGAACTGAGTGAGCTGATAACGTCCTGCTGAATTTGCTCGCTTATACTTGGGGCCCTCGGCTAATCGGGCGAGGCTGGTTCGGACTTGTTTTAAGCTTTCTTTCCAGATTATATCTTATACCCCGCCCCCATCCGACATGCCTGCGTGTGTATAATAAGTCCAACAACTGACCTCCCCTGCTGTGCCCTAAGTTCTGCAGCTAACCCCAAATTTCAGTCTGGCCATCCAGAACTTTTGCCCCCTTTCCTCACAAACTGAGGCTTCAGATAACCTATAACATTCTGCCGGCATATAGCGGTAGATAAAGGAAGAGGAGGGTTGGTATTTTCCTGCGAGCTGTTTTAACCTATTTGCTGCTGAGAGGGGGGCTGATTTGTAACAACCGGAGCAGGGCTGAGAACTGGTGCCAGCCCTGAGGGAGAATAGGAAAAGCAACCTAAGGCACAGAAACATCCTACAAGGCACAGGTATGTCACTGTGAGTAAAGCTCTATTTGCTATTGTCAGTCTTCAGGGGCTATAGCAGCCAGTCCAATTCCAAGCACCAGGGCGAACGGTCCGACCGGGAACAGGAACCACCAGGAGCAGGGATCCATTCAGCGGGTGATAGATGAGGATGGTGTTTGGTTATTCCGGGCGACTCGAACTCTTAAGGGGTGGCCGGGTACGGGTTGGGCTGTCCAGCTGTCCGGTTCTTTGTTGGGGTGTCCTTTCTTGACCCTGGAGTGGTGGATCCAAGGGACGATGCCTGCAACTTTAAGAGCAGTGGGAGTTAAAAGGATCACAGTATGTGGACCTGTCCAGGTAGGCTGAAGGGGTTCTTTTTTCCAGTCTTTGACCCAGACTAGGTCACCTGGCCGGTAGGGGTGCACCGGGTGTCCCAGGGGTATGAGGTTTCGGGACAAGACAGTTCTATGTATTTGGGCTAGAGTTTTCCCCAGCTGTTGTAGGATGGAATCTTGGCCAGCCTCTCCCAGGAGCTTGAGATTTCCTCTGAAGGCCTGGATAATTGGGGGTGGCTATTTGGGTGGCCAAATAGCATTTCAAAGGGTGAATAGCCTGTGGGCCCTCAGAGGAGGGCTAAGGGAAGTAAGTCTACCCGGGGAAGGCTAGTTTCTTGGCAGAATTTGGCTAGGGTGACTTTGAGGGTTCGGTTCGTGCGTTCGACTTTCCCTGAACTCTGAGGCCTATAAGCGGTATGAAGTTTCCACTTAATCCCTAACATCTTTGCCAGTTCTTGGACTACGGCGGCCATGAAGGCCGGGCCGTTGTCACTCCCAATGGACAGAGGCAGCCCATGTCGGGGAATGATTTCTCTGAGTAAAGCCTTAGTCACTTCTAACTGCTTGCCTGCAGTTAGGAGGCCTCTTTCTTCATAAATCGCTCCATGCCTTTTCGGTGCAAGGGGGGAAAGCTTCGACCCAGCCTGAAAAGGTGCATATCATCACTAACAGATATCTGTATCCCCGACTTGGTTTTACTTCTGTGAAATCTACTGTAAGATCTTCAAAAGGGGCTGTTCCAGTGTGCTGGATGCTGGCCAGAGCTCAGGGGCCTTGTAGGGGGGTGTTTTTGGCACAAACTTGGCACTGGCTGCTGATGGAGGCACAGAGGGAGGCCAGTCAGGCTATGTAGTAGTATCTCCCAAGTAAGGCTTCTGGTAGTTTTCCCCAGGTGGGTGAGTTGGTGGTATTGCTGGATGAGGCATGAGCAACTCCTTTCGGGACAAAAATCCAGTTATCTGGGAGCAGCCAAGTTCCTTCGGGGGTCCAGCTTCCCCCTTCTCTCTTGGCCCATTCCTGTTCGTCCCAGGTATAGTTTAGTTGATCAGTTTCTTGTCCTAAGAGGGACAGCTGCGGTGTCGATTCCAGGTCTCGTATTCCACGGGCTCCTTCAGCTGCTTGCCGAGCTGCTTTGCCGGCTAGCCTGTTCCCTTGAGTGACCATATCCATCCCTTTCTGATGTCCCTGCCAGTGGATGATGGCGACTTTGTCTGGTTTCCAGATTGCTTCTAATAGTTGAAGGATTTCTTCTTTGTTTTTAATTTCCTTTCCCCCTGCAGTTAGGAGACCTTTTTCTTTATAAATTGCTCCATGGATATGAACAGTAGCGAATGTGTATTTAGAGTCAGTATAAATGTTTACTGCCTGCCCGGCAGCTAACTGCAGGGCTCGTACCAGTGCCCAAAGTTCTGCCCGTTGTGCAGACCATCCCCGGGGTAGGGATGCTGCTTCTACTACCTGTTTGGCAGTGGTGACTGCATACCCAGCAAGCTTTTCCCCGTTTTTAACGAGACTGCTCCCATCTGTAAATAGTGTCTGGTCCTGGGAAGGAAGTGGTTTGTCTTGGAGGTTGGGGCGACTGGTGTAAATTTCCTTGGTCACTTCAACACAGTCATGTTCAGGGACTCCTTCTTCGTCTGGCAGGAAAGTGGCGGGGTTTAGACTGCGCACTGTTTCTTTTGTTACTCTGGGGTTTTCACAGAGTAAACCTTGGTAATGTGAGAGTTAGGGATTCAATATCCACCGGTGCCCGTGTGAGTTCATTAGGGCAGTGACCACATATGGCACCATGACAAGGGCTAATTTGTTGGCTTCTTTGACGAGGGTTACAGTTGCCGCCAGGGCTTTCAGGCAGGGCGGCCACCCTGCAGCCACGGGGTCCAGCTGCTTGGAGAGGTAAGCGATGGGCCTCTGCCAGGGGCCGACTGTGTGAGGACTCCCAGAGCTACTTTGTTCTTCTCATGCACGAACAAGTTGAAGCTGCGAATTACATCCGGGAGCCCCAAGACAGGGGCTCAGCTGAGTTGTTTTTTGATGCTTTGAAAGGCCCTTTGTTGAACTTCTCCCCAGACAAGGGACTCTTTTTCTGGGCCCATCAGAACTTCATAAAGGGGTTTGGCCATGGCTGCAAACCTGGGAATCCAGATATGACAGAACCTTGCGGCCCCGAGGAACTCACGAAGTTTTCTTTTTGTGGTGGGGGTAGGGATGGTGCAGATTACCTTTTTCCGTTCTGGTCCGCGCATCTGGTGCCCTTGTGTGATGCTGAACCCCAGGTACTTGACTTGCCATTTACAGATTTGGGCTTTTCTGCAAGATACTTTGTACCCAGTCTGTGTTTGAAGTTGTTGGAGAGTCTGGGTCCCTCTCCAGCAGTCTTCCTCCGTCTCACTGGCAAGTAGGAGGTCATCTACATATTGCAGGAGGGCACACCTGCAGTCCTCCCAGGGGTATGTGGCCAGATCAGCTGCCAAAGCTTCCCCAAAAAGGGTAGGGGGTTTTTGAAGCCTTGCGGGAGCTGGGTTCAGGTTAGTTGAGTTTTCTGCCAGGTTCTGGGATCTTCCCACTCAAAGGCAAACAGAGGCTGGCTCAGGGGGTCCAGCCACAGGCAGAAGAAGGTGTCTTTCAGGTCCAAGCAAGTGAACCAGGTGGCTTCAGGCAGCAGCTGTCCCAGCAAAGTGTATGTACAGGTTGGGAACAACCTGATGTAAGGTGAGAGTGGCATTGTTGATTGCTCGTAAATCCTGGACTGGTCGATATCCTGTCTCATATGGCTTCTTTACTGATAATAATGGGGTGTTCCAGGGTGACTGGCACTCGATCAGGATTCCCTCTTTCCTCAGGCGGTCTATGTGTTCGACCATGCCCAATTGTGCTTTGCGGGGGATCGGATACTGCCTCTGCCGGACCGGGACCGCTCCATGCTTCAGGTCCATGATGATCGGTGCATGGTTCTGTGCCATTCCCAGTGGGTTTCTCTCTGCCCAAACCTGGGGGGAATGTTCCAGCAGTTTTTCCGGATTCTGGCTTGAATTTTCTCTGCATGAAGTCTCCATTCCTCACTTCGGGGTACAGTGATGAGGAGAGTGAGGCCAGTCCCGAGGCTTAAGCTTGCTGGCCCCTCAGGCTTGAAGGTAATCTGGGCTCCCAGTTTGGTTAAGAGGTCCCTACCAAGTAGAGGAATCGGACATTCAGGCAGGTATAGAAATTCATGAGTCACTTCATGGCCACCAAGCTGACAAGTTCTCAACTGGCAAAAAGGCCGTTGACTTGACTGGTTTCCAGTCGCTCCTATGATGTTAGCGGTTTTCCCACTAAAGGCAACGGGGATTGTGACCACAGAATATTCAGCGCCAGTGTCTACCATGAAAGTCATTGACTGGCCCCCGACTTGTAGTTAGACCATGGGCTCATGGGGGCCAAGTTCCAGTGAGCCCGGTCGTCCCTATTCGGGGCTGAGTCCCGCTAGCCCAATCAGATGGTCCTGGGGCTCAGGTCAGTATTTCCCTTTGGGGTTGCCCCCTTCATGCGTGCTATTCTTTCTGGGGCACTCATTTTTCCAGTGTCCACTTTCTTTGCAATAAGCACATTGGTCTCTAGCCAGAGGTGTCTTCTTGGTACCTGTCCCCCCTTTTCAAGGTGGTCCTCCTTGTCCGGTGGAGTCAGGATTTCCCATGGCTGCTGCCAGCAGGGAGGTTTGATGTTTCATTCACTTCCTGGCCTCTCGCTTGATGATTTCATCTCGATTGACAAACACTTTATTTGTGACCTCAAGGAGTTGGGAGATGCTCATTCCTGCAAACCCTTCTAATTTTTGGAGCTTTCTTTTAATGTCCAATGCTGCCTGAGCAACAAAGGTGGCATTCACCATCCTCTGGTTCTCTGGAGCATCTGGGTCAAAAGGGGGTGTAGATTCTGAAGGCCTCACAAAGTCACTCATAGAAATCTCCTGGAGATTCTTCGGGCTTTTGAGTGACTAAAGTCGTCTTTGTCATGTTTGTGGGTCGTTTTGCCCCTTCTCGGACCCCTCGAAGGACCACTTTCCGATATTGCTGGAGCGCAGCCCATCCCTGATCAGTGTTGAAGTCCCCGTTTGGTTGGGCCTCTGGTGCCGCCTCTCGTGCCCAATCTTCCAGGTTTAAGACACCAGTCAGGGCCTGCTCCTGCAGCCACTTTCAGGCATTTGTCAGACTCTGCTGTCTCTCTTCCATATTAAACAAAGTCAGGAGGAGTTGGTGGCAGTCATCCCGAGTAGGATGATGAGTCTGGAAAATAGATTCCATGAGATCAATAGGGGCCTGGGGCTTTTCCGAATAGGAAGGGGTGTGGTGCTTCCAGTTTAAGAGGTCTGTAGTTGTGAAGGGCTGGTAATATAAAACAGGCTTTCCAGGTTGGATAGTTCCATTCTCGCCAATCCGGCTGGACCTTGCATCTCATGGAGGGGCATCTGTAATGCGGGTTGCACTGACTGGAGCCTCCTTGCCATTGGGGTTCCGGGGCTCTCTCTAGAGGGGGTCAGTGGTCCCGAAGGGACTGAAGATGGGGGTGTCTCTGGGAGATCCGCCTGTGCTCCCGGGCTAGGAGGGGGAGCTAAAGCGGCCAGAACATATGGTGGGGGTAGTGGGTCCTCTTCCGAGGATCCTTGGTGAATGACCGGTTTCCAGGGCCCCATTCCTTGTGCAACTAAGACCCTGCTCTGTCCCTTTTTTCCAACGCAAAATCAAATGCAAGGGGGCAGAGTCCGGGATGTTTCTAGCCAAGTATCAATGTAGGGAAACTGATCGGGGTGGCCAGGAGTTCCTGTGACTACAAGCCACACTGTGCAGACCCTGGCTACATCCAGGGTCCCTTCCGAGGGCCAGTCAACACAAAAAGTGGGCCATTCTAATTCGCATAGGGTACGGAGGGTGCCAGGGTTCATCCAGACACCATAATCTCCAGAAAAGCCCTTTTTAAAATTCTTAAGCATGCTGTCTAAGACAGTGGGTTTTAACTGTGATGAGCCCATACCCTGTTTCGGTGGCGCAATTCAGACAAAGGAAGGGGTTGTCTCTTTTGAGGCCACTCTGATGCCTGCCTGTCTGCATCTCTCACGAGAACTTCGGCTCATCTTAGCTAAGGCACCCGGGCAAAGTTCGGGTGAGCCGTTATGCCGTATGACGTAGCTGTGGAAAACAGGTTAGGGCCCACACAGGCTTCGTAGATTACGCAGTGGAGTCACAGACTGGTACGGCAGATGCAAGCCTCTGCCATCCTCAGTCACTCAGAGGTTATGCAGTCTCTCCCACAGGGATTGCCCTATTCTGGAATTTTGGTACTCGAGATTTCAGGAGGTGATCAGTCTCTTCCGTCTGGAGACAGGCCTGACTGAGGACTTGGCACCCGGGGCCTTACCTTTCCAGAGTCTTCTGGCACTGTTCAGTCCGCCTCCCCACTGAGTCAAGCCAGGGTGTGGAGATGCAGCCCATGGGGACCACTTCAGAAGGAGGTCCCATTAAGAGGACGGGTGGTGCCTACCTCGTTCACTCAGAGATCGCCACTGGCCACGCCCGTCAGCCCCAAGCCGGAGGCACAATGGGCCTGCTCGGTTGGGTTTCCCAGTCAGGGAACCAAATGTTGCAGCAGATAGGAGACTTAGATGATGAGAAAGCCCAAACGGCACTCAGAGAGGTGGAGGAACAAAGTTTTATTATGCGCGGGCCCAAAGGAGAAATCGGTCTCCAAATTCTGAGCCCCCAGCATCAGCTTTCATGGGGTTATATAGGTTCTTGTTCATTGGCTAGTGGGTTGCTGGGCAAGCGGGCAAATTCCTTAAGCAAGCAGGGAGGCAGGGTTTACAAAAGCAAAAAAAGCAAGTTTAGCTTATCTTCCTAAAGCAGAGGACCTTGGGCAGATGGGGAGGAGAGGAGCCAGGGAACCATTTATCTTTCTAAAGCTGTAGGTTTCAGGGAAAAGGGGAGAGGAGCCGTTTATCCTCCTGAAGCTGTGAGTTTCAGAAAAAAGGGGAGAGGAGCCGTTTGTCTTTCTGAAGCTGTGGGTGTTAGTTAAGCGGTGGGGGGATCAGGGCTGCAGTATCTTCTTCATCATCAGTATCCCTTCTCAGCCCTCATCCTATCTCCTAGTAACCTATACTCTAGATTTTAACTCCATGTGTTTATTTTTTGTATTTAGTTCATATTAGTGAGACCATACAATATTTATCCTTTTGTGTCTGGCTTATTTCACTCAACATTAGGTCCTCAAGATTCATCATGTTGTCATATGCATCCCAATTTCATTTCCTCTTACAGCAGCATAATATTCCATCGTGTGTATGTACCACATTTTGTTTATCCATTCATCGGCTGATGGACACAGCACACAAAATTTACTTTGACAACTCCTCTACAAATTTTCATATCCATTCAAATCTTGTCCTGCATATTTCTACCCTGATTTTTATGAAACCAGCCATCTTATGTTAGGATGAAACACACTCCCTTAAATAAGCTTTTACAAACCTTCTGCTTCTTATCATATCCATTTAAGTCTTGTCTTATATCTCTCATTCTGTTCTGGGAAAAACTAGTCATTTAACTTTAGGCAGAACAGTTATTTTAAAAGAGGTTTGTAGTAATTTCATTAATCAAAAATGTACAATTTTGTTATTTTAAAGGTTTAACAGACATAATGTTAACTTATTAATATCCATATAAATCCCAGGAGATTACACCCAAGTAGAATAAAGTTAAAATAATGATATTTTAGGGGAGCAGGTGTAGCTCTATGGTTGAGCACCTGCTTTCTATGTACGAGGTCCCAGTTTCAATCCCCAGTACCTGCAAAAAATATATATATTTTTTATGTAAGAAATGTTTTCT
The DNA here is from genome assembly GCA_029593785.1 of Cabassous unicinctus. NCBI lineage: Eukaryota > Metazoa > Chordata > Mammalia > Cingulata > Chlamyphoridae > Cabassous > Cabassous unicinctus. The sequence goes on along the minus strand of JAQZBX010008962.1, from coordinate 1,277 downwards.
TTTTTTTCTTGTCCTTCATAGGACGTTAAAATGGCTTTGTTTTTTTTATAATACCTTAAACTTATAAATAACCTCATGAGGCAGGTTAGTATAGTGAAAGGGAGATGGTGGCTGGCCCGGCAGACAACATGGCCAGCAGACAACATGGCTGCGAGTCCCTCCTGAGACCTTGACCTCTACCTTGAGGTCCCAGCTGGGACTCTTTCCATGGCTGCGGGCAGACCCTGGATTTTCCAAACAGTCCTCACCTTTGGCTCCCACCATTGGTGGGGTAATCAATAATAGCTGGGGCCCCTCCTCTTAGCATTAGCAAAGGGAAGAATAATTAATGGTTTAAAAGATAACCACACAAGGCAGAGCTCGCTCTCTCTGCCTACAGGAGCCCGCACCAAATCTCAGTGCATATTTCTGTCCTCCTCTCCCATTTCCCCCATTTCCCAATAAATTCTTTTTACTGGCCTAACTAAACGGGCGTGTTCTTAAATTCTTAAGAACCTAGAGGAATCCCACGCTTCCCTGGCTTCACTCAGAAGCATGTTATCAGGCTCTGGAGAATATACTATAATTGTTTCAATCATAAATTTAGAAAAACCTTTTCATAGCTTCAAGGACTTTACTTATTGAAATTTAGCAATTGGATTATTAATTACTCTCATCCCAAGACGGTTAAAAAAGTTTAAATTGGAGAATTATAGGACAAACTATGCAAACCAAAGTCTGTTCTGTAACATTTCCTCTGTCCCTATTGTTAATTTCCAGGCCTAGTAGACAGAGCTCTGAGCTAAACTCACATCTCATCTTATCACACTTAGTCCTCTCCATATAGCTTTCTCAAGGAGAAGGCCCTGGGAGCAGGGTAGGTCAAGGAGCTTAGGAAAAAAAACATCTTTTTTCTTCTTCCAATAGTTTCTGTATTCAGATTTCTCTATGACCTTTCCATCTGGGTTTTCTAATTTCAGACTCCAGGAGTACTCATTTACATACATGTGTGTATGTGCTTATTTAATTTGTAGCAATCTGAATAGAGCTCTTTTAAGAATTTTCACTTGTTAATTTGATATTACCGTCCGGAGGTATGGAAATATACATTGAAAAAACAGACAGACCCAAACAGGCACACAAACAAAAACATAACTCACTTATTTGACTCATAAATCTTACTCCTTTGGAATGGTTGTCTTCAGGTTTTCCATCATTCCATGCCTTTGGGGTTTATTTGTTGTTTTGTTTTCTGGTTTTGTTTGTTTGTTTTTCACAGGTTTTAAGATCTACAGTGG
>JAQZBX010008961.1:0-46997 GCA_029593785.1 Cabassous unicinctus | reverse complement strand
GTACATTTGCTATATTTCATAAAAGAACTTTTTAAACTTACACTATTAAGTATAGTCCTTCATTTACAATAGGGTTCACTGTGTTATACAATCCTATGTTTTATCTATTAATTTTTATTCTAGTAACATATATACTACCCCATTTAACCACATTCACATGTATAATTCAGTAATGTTAATTTCATTCACAATATTGTGCTGCCATCACCACCATCTATTTGCACAGCTTTAAAATCAACCCAAGTAAAAATTCTATACAAATTAAGCATTAACTCCCCATTCTCTACCCCCAAAACAGTCCCTGCTAGACTATATCCTAGATTCCAACTCTAGGTGTTTGCTTATACTAATTATTTAATATCAGTGAGATCATACAATATTTGTCCTTCTGGCCTATTTCACTCAGAATAATGTCTTCAAGGTTTATCCATGTTGTCAAAAGTATCAGGGCTTCATTTATTCTTATGGTTGAAGAATATTCCATTGTATGTATGTACTATATTTTGTTTATCCATTCATTTGTTGATGGACATGTGTTGCTTTCAACTTTAAGCAATTATGGATAATACTGATATGAACATCAATGTTCAAATATCTGTTGGAGCCCCTGCTTTCAGTTCTTTTGTGTATATACTTAGAAGAGAGATTGCTGGTTTATATGATAGTTTTATACTTAGATTTCTGAGGAACTGCCAAACGGTCTTCCACAGAGGCTGCTGCACAAGTTTATATTGCCACCAGCAATGCATCAGTGTTCCTGTTTCTCTGCATCCTCTCCAACACTTGCTATTTTCCATTTTTTAATAACAGCCATTCTAGTGGGAGTGAAATGGTATCTCATTGTGGTTTTGGTTTGCATTTCCCTAATAGCTAGTGACGTTGAGCACCTGCTCATGTGCTTTGTTAACATTTTTATATATTCTACGATGAAATATCTATTCAAGTCTTTACCCATTTTTTAAATAAAATTATATTGAAGTATATCATTCATACATGAACATACATAAAAAAGTGTATAAGTTGTGAATTTACATAACAAACATGCATATCTTCATACAGGATGCTGCAACAATACCCCACTCCAACACCTTACATTTTTGTGAAAAATTTCTTACAAAGTATGAAAGAGTATGGTCAAAATATTATTACTAACTATAGCTCATATATTACATTTGTATTACTATTATATATTTGCTATTGTTCACGAGAGAATATTCTCATATTTGTCCTGTTTACCACAGTCCATTTTCTACCACTGGATCTCATGTGTTATACAGTTCCATGCTTTGTACAATCCATTCGAAGTGTACATGCTCTCATTTTGATCAGAGTTGTGCTGTCATAACCTCAACCACTTTTAGAACATTTTCATTACTCCAAAAGAAAATCTCCCATACTTCCTTATACTGTCCTATTGTCCTTTAGAATTGAAAAAGTGCTAAGAATATGGTGATGCATGGTAGAATTACAAGTAATGTAACTTATGGATGATATTTAACAGCAATTTTATAGCAGTGACAGGAAAATATTATTTATTTCCCCAATTTTATTTGAGTTCTATGACTTTTTATTGTTGAATTATAGGATTCCCTTATATATTCTGAATGTTAAACCTTTATGAGATATACGGTTTTGAAATTTTTTCTCCCCCTGAGTAGTTGTCTTTTCACTGTCATAGTAAGGTCCTTTTATCCACAAAAGTTTTTAATTTTGATGAGGTCCCATTTATTTATTTCTCTTTTTTTACTTGGTAGTCTTCCAATCCATTAACATGGAATATCGCTCCATTTATTTAGATATTGTTTTTTTTTTTAAACAATGTTCTGTATTTTATCATGTACAAGTCCTTTATATACTTGGTGAAATTTATTCCTAGATATTTCATTCTTTACTTGCTATTGTAAATGGATGTTTTTCTTGGTTTCCTCCTCATATTGTTTATTACTAGTATATAAAAACAAGCACTACTGATTTTTGTATGTTGATCTTGTATACCATCTTACTGAATTTATTTACTTAACTCTAGTAGCTTTGTTGTATATATCAGGAATTCATGTTTATATAGGATCATATCATCTCCAAATAGTGAATGCATTTCTGCCTTTCCAATTTGGATATGTTTTATTTCTTTTTCTTGCATAGTTGCTCTGGCTAGAGCTTCCAGTACAATGTTGAATAATGGTGGTGACATTGGGCATCCTTGTCTTTTTCCAGATCTTAGATGGAAAGCTTTCAGTCTTTCACCATTCAGTATTATGTTAGCTGTAGACTTTTCATATATGCCCTTTTCATGTGGAGAAAGTTTCCTTCAATTCTTATTTTTTTAAGGGTTTTCATCAAGAAAGAATGCTTGGTTATGGCCAAATGCCTTTTCTACATCAGCCGAGATGATCATATAGGTTTTCCCCTTAATTTTGTTAAGGTGGTGTATTAAATGAATTGCTTTTTTATGTTGAACCAACTTTGCATATATGGAATAAAGCCCATTTGATCATGACATATCTTGTTGAGGATATTTGCATCTATATTCATAAGAGAAGGCAGTGATATTATATATCTAAGGTACTAAAAGAGAAAAAGGGCCAGTCAAAAATTCTGTATACAGAGAAATTGTTCTTAATAAATGAGGGAGAGTATAATATATTCTCTGATAAACAGAAACTAAGAAAATTCATCAACAAAATACCTGTCCACTAGAAAAGCTAAATGGATTTCTGAAGGTTGAAAGAAAAATTCAAGAGAGTAGTTTGAAGGACTGTGAAGAAATGAAGTTCTTAAGTAGAGGTAACTAAAAGGGTAAATGTGAAACCCATTAAAATTGTATACTTAATATACAATATATATTGTATATTAGATTGCTCCATGGTTACCCTCCCCTCCACTTATATTTTTTCACTATTCAGTCTTGAAGAGTTTGGGATGAAAACCCCTCTAATTTCTTTAGATGGAGAGGGGTCTTAGATATTATGGATCAGATGGAAGGAACTGTTTTGTTTGCATTTGTAGAGGCTCAAGTTGAAGAATATGTCCTACAATGTTTGGGCCTTTGCATAGTTGCATGTAGCCTAGGATTTTTCGTTCAACTAGTGTTCAACAGTTGTTTGCCATCATTTATACAGTGCCTTTATAACCTTTCTCTTTGAAAATATCGATTGAATGGAAGGTTCCTACAAAAGGTTCACATGTCATATATTTGCATATAGGAATCCCACATCTTGGGTATCATCTGATAGAGTTCTTTAGTATGCTGGAAATCTGCTTTTTGCTGCATTAACCAGCAGGAAAACTAAAGGAACACGAGGAAACATTATGTTATATACTGCTATCCAAAACAGACTAGGGAAAATAAAATTGATTAATTAGAAACAATAAATGTATGTAGGCTAATTTCTTCCAGATATTGATTCTCCATAAGTTTTACAGATTATTTGCCTTATTCTTTATGACCAAGGCAAATTTTCCCAGGATGCCCAACTCTACCACAGTGATTGAATACTTGCTTGCAAGATTTCAGATGTGTGGGAGCTCAGACTCTTAAACACCATACTATTCCTCCTGATATACATGGTAACTCTGACAGGGAATTTTATCATTGGGACAGAAACAACCTTCATTGGAACCTTCACATGACATCTATTTCTTTCTTAGGAATCTGTCTCTCTTGGACATGGACTACATTTCTGTTATAATACCAAAGGCATGTAACAGTTATCTCCATGGTAGGATGTGACTCTCAGATCTTATTCCTGCTACACTGAAGCTCCTGTGTCTCTCCATCATGGCACATGACCAGTATGTGGCCATCTGCTAAGCCCTTCATTACCCTTTGATCATGAACCCTCAGGTCTGTCTTCAGAATACTATGGCCTCAGTACTCAGTGCTCTGGTCTATTTTGGATTACACACTTCAAATATATTCTGGCTGACCTTCCAATGTGGTCCATCAGATCATCTGTGACATCCCCTCTCTACTGAAGCTCTCCTACTCTGACATCTTAAACAATGAAATTTTAATATGTAATTCTGCAGTGGTGATTGATGGTGGCTGCTTTGCATTCATCGCCATGCCTTATATTCATATATTTTCTACTGTGCTTAAGTTCCCAACCATAGGAGAGGGAGGAAAGGCCTTTTCCACCCATATCACTCATATCCTTGTGGTAACCATCTTTGTCAGCTCAGCTTCTGCTGTGTATGTAGAGCCAACCTCCAACTCACCCACAATTCAGGACATGACCATCTCTATGTACTATTCTATAGTCCCTGCTTTCTTGAATACTATTATCTATAGTCTTAGAAATAAGCAGGTAAAGGAGGTTGCAAAGAGAGTTATGAGTGAAAACTTATTGAGAAAAAAGATAAGAATTACTTGAAGCTATTCCCATTTTGATTATATGACTTAACATTGGATTCAAAATTAACTTTCTTTCCCCTTTTCAACTTTGATAACTTGAATTGACCTCTGAAAGCTGAATACAAAGAAGAATCTGGGAAATCTACATTTAGTGTAAGAAATCAGTTATAACTTACCTGTTGTTTTTTTCTTCATGCAGCAGTATAAATTTTAAATAAAAATTATTTGTACTCAATGCAAATATTATCATCCATAAAATGAATATCACTGTTATCTAGAGAAAGCCTAAGATTAATATTGCTTGGTTACCAGCATTAAACTCTATATGTCAAGGAAAATATTTTTACCACATATATTGCTTATGATGCTTCCTTTCATATATTTACCAGATAAAATAATGAAATTATGTATTTAACTGAAGTTTCTTATAAGTGCTTCATATATTGTCGCCCATATCTATATAATAACCATTGACTATTAGGTCCAGGACTCTCCAGTAGATGAAAAAATGGCTTGCCATATTGGACAAGTTCCCAAACACATTTAATCTTTTAGAGATATTCACTACAGTCTTACAGTTTCAGTTTCTAGATATTTAAATTAGGTAAATGATTCTCATTAATACAACCAGCTCTCTGACTTCCATTAATTCTACAATTGTTATTTTTACAATGTGCTGGTGGATAGTTAAATGATCAAAGAATATCCTTTGCAAACTAGTGATCTGTCTGAAAATGTTTTTTATATTACATAGCATTTTTAGTAAAATAACACTCTGTTCTCTCATATATGACAATACATTTATACATTATTATGTTTGTAACAAAGTTACCACACTTATGAAAGATGTTATTAATGTGGGAAAGTGTGGGAGGGGAAGGGGTTGGGTCATATGTGAATCCCCTATATTTTTTAGGTAACATTTATGTAATCTAAAGCTTCATTAAAAAAAGAAAACATCATATAGCAAGTGATATATAAATGATGTTATTTTATAATATGACAATACAACACATTTTTAAAAATTCTTAAATCTTGTTCTTCAGACATCAATTAATACTGGATTGTGGGAAATCCAATTTGGAGACCAAATCTTAAATAAAAATGGTCAATTTAACATGACACATTATAAACATTGTTTTTTAAATAGTCATTCAATAAATTCCATAGCAAATGTATGGGCATAATAAGAAAAAAATCACAATCTTTAAAGCAAAATTAAAAGAACTAAAGGGAGAAATGGAAAAACAATACCATAATTATTCAGTTAAAATATAGCTAGGTGACAGTTAAGTTCATGTGTCAATATTTGGTCAAGTAAGCACTGGCATAATTGTCACTGTGAGGATATTTTCTGGATTTAAATCATCCAGAAGTTGATTGCATCTATAGCTGATTACATCTACAATCAACTGAGGTGATTGCCTTCAACAGTGAGAGAAGTCTTATCCAATCAGTTGAAGACATTAAAAGGAGAAGTGAGGATTTCAGAAGGGACAGTTTCTATCACTACTTCAGCCACCCTGCTTCTATTTGTGAATTTATTGAAGCCTTTATTGGAACTCCAAACATGTAGCCTGCCTGAATTATCTCTGTCAATATGTTACTCTGAATTCTACTTTATCTTATAATTCTTTAACATTCCAGCATTCTTTCAATTTGTGTCAGCATTATATATCTTTATTTCTTTATTTACAATCTTTTGTTTATATTTAAAACTAATTTTTAATGGCTACATAGAGTTGAGGGTTTTTTTCACTCATTTTAATTTTATTTTGAAAAAAGCTTTAGATTACATAAATGTCACATTGAAAATATGGGGGATTCACATATACCCCCCTCCCATTTTTCCCCATTAACAACACATTTCATTAGTGTGGTGCATTTGTTACAGTTGATGAACACATATTGAAGTATTCCTACTAAGCATGGTCTATAGTTTCAATTACAGTATACACTTTGCACCACACAATTTAATAGGTTTGGACAGTTTTTAAGGTTTCAGCACAGTTTTATCAGGAGTCTTTTTCCTGTGAAATACACTACAGGTCGGGGAAGGGGGCACATTCACTTGGCAAGGTAAGGGTTTCCCACCACTAAAGGGAAGGCGCGGGGTGAGGCGGGGAACACTGGGGCTCGAAGCCATTTGCCCACCTCCTTCTGCTTTGCTCAAATTTCTCACTCAGCAAGTACCAGAGGACACAAAAAACAAAAAACAGAAACAGCTAGGTCCACCTCGTCCTGCACCACACCCTGGCCTGCAACCCCTCCCAGGCTGGGTCCTTCTGCACCAAAGGCCAGGTGGGAGGGGACACAGGCTCCCTTCCATGTGCGAGACAAGGTGGACCAAGTTAATAAATTAGAATAAATTAAGGGGGGGTTGCAACTTCGTTCTGGGAGGGCACTTTCTCTCCAACACACACGCTGGTTGGTAGGAATTTATAGTTCAACAAAATCTGCAGATGCAAAGGAATTGAAAATAGGTTCATTGCTATGTCATGCAGAACAATTCCAATGTCTCCAAAATGCCCCATGTTGCACCAATTACTCCCTCTCCCTCCCCTCAGAAACTCTGGTGAAAACTGTCTTTATATAAATGTTACAAGTTCTTCCCTTGCAATAATAATAATAAGTCTGCTTTAGTCCATATTTGCATTTCTGCCTTATGATTTTCATTCCTCAATATTGAGGATTTTGGGATGGTCATGTCCACTCTGTTTCTTATTGAGAGGGCTCAGATCCCATGGGGCAGATGGTTTGAGTTGTCTTGCCTGGCCATTGTATAATCTCAGTTTTTTGGGATAGTCATTGTCCATCATCATCCATATTAGTTCTCCTGGGTAAGTCCAATGAGCTGGAGAGTAGGTGTTGCAACTCTGCTGAGACTTAGTGTTCAACTGTCATATGAACAGATTGAGGACTTAAGTCTCTGGGACATATATTTAATGAGTATAGTGCTAAAAATGCGTTCAAATAAAAGGGACATAAAAACCATGTGCAGGGAAGTTATAAGTCTAATTCTGTTTCATTGGGGAGCATATATTCCAAGGTAAAGGCCATTTACAGTATGCTGAGTTCCTGAGATAGTCTGCCCTGCCTGTCTAGATGTTTCTAGAGTCCTCAGAAAACCCTTTGCTTGAAATATTGTTTACTGTGGTAGTCAATTTGATCCTCCTGAAATATATATAAATATAACCTCTAGAATGACCTCTCAACTCACATTGAAAAATTTTAGCCATGAAAACTCATTTCTATTCAATATTTCCCCCCTTTTGGTCAATGTTGTTTTCCAAATGCATCACTACTTTGTGCTTGGTATTAATCCCTTGGTGCCAGGGAGTCTCATGCCCTGGAACCATTTCCCGCTCCTCAGGGAAGGAAGTGTTGGGTTTGACTTAGAGAGAGGTCACATTTGAGCAAGAAGGAGGTTTTCAAAAGGTAACTCTTAGGCTATATATAAATACTAGGGTAATTTTCAATTTCACAAGAATAAGGTTCATAAGTACAACCATCACTATCAAGGGCCTGGCATATTGGTCTGTTCTCTTTTACTAGGCACTGCCCATGTACTTGGTGCATTCTTGCTGCTCTATTAGAGAATGTGGCAGGACTTCCCAGGGTGGAAATATAATATTTTTTGGTTATTGTGTGGGTCTCCATGCCCTGAGATAACATCCCATGACAACTTGGACATATTCAAATGCCATAGAGACATACCCCAGGTGAATCCCTCCCCATACAGCTCCCATTACTGATACCCTGAACCAGTGATCTTCCCCTGCCACAGTTGTGACCCTTCTGCAATGTAAAACCTCTCCATAAACAAAGACAAGTAATAAATAAAAATAAGAAAATAAAATAATTAAAAATATATAAAAATTAATTTTTCATTGTTTCTTTTATTACCATAAGATCAGTTATCAATGGATAACTGTACATAATAATGTACAGTGACAATATGAATTCTATGAGAGATTCTCTTACTTTTTATTGTTGCCTTATGATTTAACTTAATTATAAATACTGAAATGTTTAATTAAACTATATTGCTATTTTTTTTTCTTTTTTATCTATTTGTGCCTTGTTTATTTTTAGTAAAATTTTTGGCTTTCATTTGGATTACTTAAGCATATTTTATCTTCTCTATTATCTTGTGTTTAATGGTTTTTCTGATATTCTCTTTTTGCTTTAAGGTGTATTGTATACATGCGTAACTCATATAAATCTACCTTCATGTGATTTTATAGCACATCACAATCAGGAAAAGAATATTACAGTAATATAATTCCAGTCATCCACTCATGGCTTTTGGACTATTTTTCATATATTTGACTTATAGATATATTATAAAACTCACAATGTATTGTTACTATTTTGGTTTAGACAGTCAATTATTTCTTACACAATTGTTAATAGTAAAAAAAACACATGTATTTAACCACATATTTACCTTTTCTGATGCTCTTAATTCTTCTTTGTAGATCCATATTTTCAACTTGTATCACTTATCCTTATTCATAAAGGGACTTGCTTTCACACTTTTGGAATGTGAGACTTCTGATGATGAATTTTTTCAACTTTTCAATGTCTATAAATGTTTATTTCATCTTTATTTTTAAAGTTATTTTAGTGGAATATCTAATTCTATGTTGACTTTTTTTTCTTTTGATAATTTAAAGATTTCACTCCACTGTTTTCTCTCATCTATTATCTCCAGTGAGAAATCTCTCATTTTTATCCTTGTTCTTCTGTATGGAAAGTTTATCCACTTTGATACTTTTTATGATTTTCTCTTTATCACTGATTGTCAGCATGTTTTAAATGTTCCTTGGCAAGTTTTCTTCCTGAGCTTTACAGGTGAGTTGTTTTGAATTCCTTGTATTTGTTTCTTTAGATGTGTTATTTTTGTAAAACTTTGAAAATATTTTGCCATTATAATTTCAAATATATTTATTCCCCATAACAATTTTTTTCTTTCAGATTCACCAATTACATAATGGATTTCAGTTAAAGATTTCTCTCAACTTACTGATCTATTTTTTTCATATTTGAAATTTTTTCTCTTTCCATGTTTTATTTTCTATTGCTACATCTTCGAGTTCACTAATTTCTTCTAAATGCCTCCCCCATCATTAATACCAGTCTATATAAATCTCAACTCACCTAATTTTAATTTTTATTTCTAAGCATTTCAGTTGTATTCTTATAGCCTCCATATCTCCACTATATCTCCACGTATCTCCAAATATATGACAATTATTTATAACTCTTTTGATTTAATTTCCTCCTAGTTGTAACATTTTCCACAGTTTGTGGTCAGTTTTCATTATCTAAGATGACTCCTCATCATCTGTTGGATTTTTGTCATTTTTAAGTTGCCCGATAATCATTGTTTGGATGTCACATATTGTGAATTTTACTTTTTTATGATAGGTGTTTTTTATTCCTATAAATGTACTTAAGATTTGTTCAAATCCTCAGTTAGGCTATGTGGAAATGCTTTGATATTCTCAAGGCTTCTCTTAGATTTGAATAAAATAATAAACCATACCAGTGTTTATTTCAAGACTATTTTTTCCCAACTACTCAGGCAATAATACCCTTGTGATTACACAGTGTATCTAGAATTATGAGATGTTCCTTTTGGCTGTTGAAAATATACACACCGTTCCTGTCCAATGTTTAGTAACTGGCATTTTCCTTCATTTGGGCAGTTTCTTTACATATGAGTGCAAAACAGTATCTGCTGAAACCTTAAGATACCTTTGCAGATCCCCAGTCTTATTTTTCTGTGCAACTAATTCCTCTTTTGTACTATACCCTGTAAAATCTAGCCACTTTGTCCAGAATATCAGCTCCATTTCTTCAATTCCTAAATCTCAATTCCACCTGTGTTCCCATTCTCTGTGCTGCAACTTGCAAATTTTTCAAGTCAGTTTCCTGGAGCAACTTCATTTAATTTCTGTCTCTCTGAATTGTCTTACTTCCATTACCTGATATGTCCTGCAATATGCTGAATATGAATATGAATATACAAAATACAAACAAACATAAACAAAAGAATGAACATAAACATAAAGAAACTGAGTTATTTTTATTGTTTCAGGATGGAGGTGTACTATGTTTCTATAAAATGAACCCAAATGAGCCCCATTTCTAGTATTCATGTAATATCCTCCTTCTATATAAGAAGGGTGGGATTAAGTTCCTTGTGACAAACAGAATAAATCATGATTATGGGATGTCACATCTGATATTAGGGAATGCAAAGACAATGGTTTCTTTCTTGGGTACCCCGTTAGGCATCACTCTCATGCTCACAATCCGTTGCCCTGAGAGAAGGCATCTACTATGTTATAAGGCAGTCCTATGTATAAGTCTATATTTCAAGGTCACTGGGACTTGTAAAAATCATCTAAATGATCTCAGAAGCAGATCCCACACCATTCCCCATTTGTGACTTCAAATGAGATTGCAGTCATTCCTGACAGTTTGACTGCAGCCCCATGAGAAATCTTGAGAAAGATACAGAAAGCTAAGCTGATTCTGTATTCCTTATTCCCAGAAACTATGAGATATGCCTGATCCCTAGAATCAATGAGATATTACATATTTGTTGTTTAAAACTTATAAAGTTTCTAAAAAATATTTTAAGCAACAATTTACATTTAGTAATGATTTTTTGTACCTGGAAGTCAGATGATGCCATCTACAAGAACAACAGGAACCAAATTAATGAGAATAGCTTTGAAATCAGACAGAGGGTTTTGAGGAGATTGAATGAAAGTGTAAAGTGCCTTTATAAAATTGATAACAGGAGTTACATATTGTTGGATAAGGCTGCCCTTGAGGGACTGCAGGAAAGTGATTAATATCTTATTGTAAGCAGAATTAAGGGTGATCCATGTTATATAGTGGCATAGTATTTAGCAGAACTGCAGTCTGAATTAATGTGGAAAGAAAAAATTGTGCCTAGTGAACTTGGCCATTAGCTAAGTTGTCCACATAAAATGTTGAAGATGCTGCCTGATTACTTCTTGCTTACTTATATATAAAAAATAAGAGGAGAAAAATAAACTGAGGAAATTAATGTTAATTATGAAAAAGACATAACCTGATGGTTTTGAAAGCATCTCTTTGCCTCTCTAAAGATAAAATGATACTGAAATTAAGAAAATAGCAATTTAGCAAAGATCCAGATGAAGGTACTGCCAAGAAACATAGACTTCTATATGTTAGAGATTGCCTTCAAATTCCATTGGTAAGGGCATTTTTAAGTACTGCTAAGTACCACATAAGTAAAACTTCAAGGGATCCTTCCTTTTAATTAAAAGCTATAAGTCTTCCTTGAAACAATGTATGGTGTTCCTGTAGGAGAACTCAAACTGAGAATTCAAGAAGGAGAATTACTGAATCTCAATTTAAGAGTCAACAATGTAGCCACATGTCTTAGTTTGCTAAGGCTGCTATAATAAAATATTTCAGTACTGTTTGGCTTAACAACAGGAATTCATCATCTCAGAATTTTGGAGGCTAAGAGTACAAAAATCAGGTTTTGGCGAGCAACATTCTCTGCAGCTTTCTGGTGATTGCTCAATTTCTGCCTCCATAACATGGCAATCTGTCTCTTTCTGTCTCCTCCTATGGCTTATACCTCTGTGTCCAAGTTTCCTTTGCATATAAGGACTCCAGTCATACTGGATTAAAAACCACACTGTTTAGGTTAGTCTTATCTTAACAGATCTTTGAAAATCTCTTTTACAAATAAGTTCACATCCTCAGCACTGGGGGGTTGGTGTTTAGCATGCCTTTGTGGGGCACATGAGTCAATCTTCCACACTACTTAAAGGACAAGTTACGTTACTCTTTCCTATTTTAAATCCTCTTAAATTCAGACTTTACACAAATAATGATAAATGGGAAAAATTCTTATTAAATGATTTAAAATTTTAAAAGTGAGGTAGAAAATGCCTTTAATAATAAACTTCTCCCCTACACAAATACAAGAAATTTTATATGGGCTGATTGGAAACAACAAAGCTTCAGACATAATGCCATCCTCTAATGGTAGAACATGTGCCATTTTAAGGGAAAATGTTCTGCTCACATCCCTACAGAACATTCTGGGTTAATTTTTTTTTTTCTATTTTTTACCCCCCTATTGTTGTCCCTTTGAATTGATATAGTATCTTCTTTGTCATTCCTGCAAAAATATTACAATATTACTATTAACTATTATCCATAACTTGCATTAGTAGTAATTTTCACACAAATCACCATATTCTTAACACTTTGTAAAACACTTTGTAGAACATTCTTATATTTATACTATTAACTAGTCTTCACCACCATTGAAACCACTATCTTATACTTCCCTAGATTATGTTCTAGCTTCTTTTCAATTGACACTTCCTTTCAAATGACTAAGACTATATCTTTTCAACCACAATCCCTTTTATAAATCAGCAGTGTTAGTTATACTCACTATACTGTGTTACCACCAACTGTATTCATTTCCACATTTTTACAATAAAACTTATTAAAAATTCTACATACATTATGCTTCAGCTTTCATTCTCAACCAACATTTTATCTCCTGGTAACCTATAATCTAGAACTTATCTCTGTGAGCTTACTCATCATATTTAGCTGATATTAGTGAGACCATACAATATTGGCCTTTTAAAAAAATAATATTTTATTTTTATTTTTTAAAAGATACTTAGATTAAATAAATGTTACACAAAAATTACAGGGATTCCCATATGCTCCACCACCGACACCTCCCACAACCTCCCACAATAAGCATCCTTCATTAGTGTGGCACATCACCTGCAATGGATATACACATCCTGGGGCATTAAGCATGGACCATAGTTCACATTGTAGATCACACTCTCACACACAGTTCTGCATGTTATATGATTATATAAAATGTCCTATATCTGCCATTGCAATGTCACTCAGGATAATTCCCCAGTCCGAAAAAAGACCCTTTATTACAACTGCTTTTCCATCTCCCTGCCCCCAAAGCAACCCTAAGGCACCCCATAACAATAGGCTAAGTTTCAATTTCAAGAGCAAAGACTCATAAGGCTAGTATCGATAACAAGAGCCCATCAGTGGATCATCCTCCTCTGCCAGACACTGCTCCTGCACTTGAGAGACTACTGCTGATCCCTTGGAGAATGTGGCAGAACTCTTCAGGATGGGAACTCAGTATTCTCTCATTTACTGAGTTTTTCTCCACCCACTGTGACAATGCCCCGTAAGCATTTGCACAATTTTATATACCTTTTATGTATGTTCAGGTGAACTTCTTCTCATGCACTCCCCCATCCCTGACACTCCTCAACTATGAACTACTCCCACCCCAGTTGTAACCATTCTGTGATCCAAAGCTTCTTTAAAGATGAAGCCAATACCATAGCCAAATACAATTAATAGGAAAATGAAATAATAATGATAAGTTGAAATGTAAGAGATAAAGTACATGAAAACTTAAAAAAAAAATAAAAATAAAATTAAAGGATTGGGATAATAAAAAAAGTGGAAAAATTTTAAAAAAGTTTTTTGACATTTTTCCTTTTATCACTGCAATATCTTGTGTCCAGTCTTTACTGTGGCACCTTCCCCCTCAAACTCCCCAGTGTCTCACTATTTTTCTTTTAATTTGCAAAGAAGTTTTAGGTCACAGCAAAGACACCCACACAGAATGCAAGAGACTCTCATACACCAAAACTCCTCCCCTTTTCCTCACCCCATATTAAAACATTTTTATATGTGGATGGTAGCATTTTTATAACTGATATACAGATAGTGAAACATACCTACTAACATTGTCAATGATTTACAGTATGGTTTATATTTTACACCATATAC
The DNA here is from genome assembly GCA_029593785.1 of Cabassous unicinctus. Classification (NCBI taxonomy): domain Eukaryota; kingdom Metazoa; phylum Chordata; class Mammalia; order Cingulata; family Chlamyphoridae; genus Cabassous; species Cabassous unicinctus. The sequence continues at coordinate 32,761 of JAQZBX010008961.1, read as the reverse complement.
GTTTATAAATTTTGATGATATTTACCATGTCCTGTGTCCATCACTGTAAGGTAATGAAAAACATTTCCACTGACCACTAAATATCCCATTTAATCTAATCTGTTCCTTCCTCCCCATCCCCGCGGTGCCCACAACTACCCCCTGGCTTGACTCATTGGAAGACAAGATTCATAGTTACATGCAACAAGAGGTCATGACAACTGGTTTCTCCTTCCTTTGAGGTGAAAAAGTTTGTAATTTTGAGGAGATCCCATTTATCTATTTTTTTTTTTGCTGCTCATGCTTTGGGTATGAAGGTCTGAAACCATTTCCTATTACAAGGTCCTATAGATGCTTCCCTACATTATCTTCCAAGGTCTTTATGGCCTTGGCTCTTATATTTAGATCTCTGTTCCATCTTGAGTTGGTTTTCGTATAAGGTGTGAGATGGTGTTCCTCTCTCATTCTTTTGGATATGGACATCCAGTTCTCCAAGCACCACTTGTTGAACTAAGTAGCTTTGGTCGCCTTGTCGAATATCAGATGACTGCATATGCAAGGATTTATATCAGAATTCTCAGTTTGATTCCATTGGTCAGTATAGCTATCCTTGTGCCAATACCATACACTTTTGACCACTGTAGCTTTGTAGTATGTTTTAAAGTCAGGTAGTGTGATACCTCCAACTTCATTTTTCTCTTTCAATATGTCTTTGGCAATATGGGGCCTCTTACCCTTCCAAATAAATTTTGTAGCTAGTTTTTTCAATTCCTTAAAAAATACAGTGTTGATTTTTATTGGGATTGCATTAAATTTGTAGATTAGTTTGGGTAGGATAGACATCTTGATGATGTTTAGTCTTCCTATCCATGAACAGGGGATATTTTTCCATTTATTTAAGTCTTCTTTGATTTCCTTTAATAGTGTTGTGTATTTTTCTGTATATAAGTCCTTTATATCTTTAGTTAAATTTATTCCTAGGTATAGATTCTTTTAGTTATTATTGTAAATGGTATTTTTTTCTTGATTTCCTCCTCAGATTGCTCATTATTGGCCTACAAAAATGGTAATCATTTTTGAGCTCTGAACTTATATCCTTCAATGTTACTGAACTCCTTTATAAGTTCTAGAAGTTTTGTTGTAGATTTCTCAGGGCTTTCTAAGTATAAGAGCATGTCATCTGCAAATAATGACATTTTTACTTCTTTTCAAATTTGGATGCCTTTGATATCTTTTTCTAGCCTCAGTGCTCAAGCAAGTACTTCTAAGGTAATGTTAAATAGGAGTGGTGATAGTGGGTGTCCTTGTCTTGTTACCAGTCTCAGAGGGAAGGCTTTTAGGATTTCACCATTGAAGATGATGCTAGCTTTGGGTTTTTCATATTTACCCTTTATCATGCTCAGAATGTTTCCTTCTATACCTATCTTTTGCAGTGTTTTTATCAGGAAAGTGTGCTGTATTTTGTTGAATGCTTTTTCTGCAGCTATAGAAATGATCATGTGATTTTTTTCTTTTAATCTGTTTTTGTGGTGTATTACATTGATTACTTTTCTTATGTTGCATACTTGTGATGAAACCCACCTGGTCATGGTGTATAATTCTTTTGATATGTTGATAAATGCAATTAGCAAGTATTTTGTTGAGGAGTTTAGTGTCTAAGTTCCTTAGAGAAATTGGTCTGTAATTTTCCTTTCTTGTGGTATCTTGGTTTGGCTTTGTTATTAAGGTAATGTTGGCATCCTAGAATGAGTTAGGCAATGTTCCTTCTACTTCTATTTTTTGGAAGAGCTCATGCAGGATTGGTGTTAGTTCTTTCCAGAGTGTTTGGTAGAATTCAGCTGGGAAGCTGTCTGGTCCTGGGCTCTTCTTAGTTGTGAGGTTTTTGATGACTGAGTCTATCTTTTTACTTGTAATTGGACTGTTGAGTTCATCAATTTCTTCTTTCATTAATATAAGCTGCTTGTGAGTTTCTAGGAATTTGTTCATTTCCTCTAAATTATCAATCTTGTTGGCATATAATTTTTCAGAGTATCCTCTTATGATACTCTTTATTTCTGTGGGGTCAGTAGTGATATCCCCTTCCTCATTCCTTATTTTGTGTATTTGCATCTCTTCTCTCTTTTTCTTTGTTAGTCTGGCTAAGGGTTTGTCAATTTTATTGATGTTCTCGAAAAATCAGCTTTTGGTTATGTTTATTTTTTCTAGTGCTTTCTTATTCTCTATTTCATTTAGTTCTGCTCTAATCTTTGTTATTTCCTTCTTTCTACTTCTTTGGGCTTTGTTTCTTGTTGTTTTTCCAATTCCTCCAGGTGTGCAGTTAGGTCTTCAATTTTAGCTCTTTCTTCTTTTTTAATATATACATTTATGGCTATGAAGTTCCCTCTCAGTACAACTTTGGCTGCATCTCATAGGTTTTGATATGTTGTGCTGTCATTTTCATTAATTTCAAGGTAATTAGTGATTTCTTTTGAGATTTTCTCCTTGACCCACTGTTTGTCTAAGAGTGCGTTGTTTAACTTCCATATCTTTGTGCCTAATCTGGTTCTCTGGCCCTTAGTGATTTCCAATTTCATTCCATTCTGGTCTGAGAAATTACTTGATATAATCTCAAGCTTTCTGAATTCATTGATAGTTGTTGTGTGACCTAGCATGTGGTCTGTCTTGGAGTATGATCCATGTGCACTTGAGAAGAATGTATATCCTGCTGTATTTAGGTGTAGCATTCTGTATATGTCTATTAGGTCCAGGTCCTCTAATGTATTATTCAGAGTCTTTGTTTCTTTTTTGATTCTCTTTCTAAATGTTCTGTCTAATGGTGATAATGATGTATTAAATTCCCCCACTCTAATTGTAGAGGCATTTATGTCTCCACTTTGTTTTTCCAGTGTTTGCCTCATGTATTTTGAGGTACCTTGATTAGGTGTATAAATGTTTATGATTGTAATTTCTTCTTGAAAGATTACCCATTTTGCTAATATTTGTCCTTTTTTGTCTGGCTTATTTCACTCAATATAATATCCTCAAGGTTCATCCATGTTATCATGTACATCCTGGTTTCATTTCATTAAGAAGAAATGAAACCTGGGATCTTAGTTTTTTAAATTAACTAGGAAATAACTTTTTAAGTCAAGATATTAAATATATTTGTTCATAAGCCACTATGTGATTCTGTTTGTTCTTTCAAGTTGAAATGGCATTTCCCCTCTTGATCTGACTTGTAAATATTTGACCCTGGATCAGATAGAAGTGGAATACAAACAAATACTGATCTTAAATATTCTCTTCTTATTTGTCTCTGTTACAGTGCTCAAAAATGTGATCTCCACGTTCTTAAATGCTTTGTACAGCTATTTTTCCATCTACTCATTCAACAAAATTAGAGAGAAACCTGACATCTACAGAGGTTTATGTGACAATGACAGGAAGCTTGATATACAATGTTGATATACAAAGCAGTGGTGCAGATCCGAATTGATCACTTCTTTAGAAGAGAATAATCTGCATTCCAGATCTGACTAGAGAAGACCAAAAGATAGCAATGGGAACTGAGAATTCCTGCCTCAGCATAAATGTGTTTTCCAAGAATTCCTCCACAGGAAGTAAAGACTTCAGACCAATAAAAAACTTGACTGTTTCTTTAGGAAATTAAAATGTTCCAATATATCTGGAAAGATGTTTTATCATCTCAGGAAACAGCCTGCTTATGAAGAAAAGAATTAGCTCATCAGAACTTATCCCATGAAAATTAAGACCTAACTTCCAGATATTTGTCTCACTGTGTCCCCACCCTCATTCTTACTTCATATGTAGTTAATTTTGTCCAATCACATATAGTTGACAGCATGTAAAATCCTTTCTTAAATTGTTTTACCTCAGAACCCAAAACTTTGTAAATAGCCTTCCTAAATTTCTACTTCTGAGTGTTTTTCTGTGTGATGTTCAGCCTTGATTTAGAGACTTCAATAAAAATCTTTGTTTGAGCATCATTTTTTGTGTGGTGGTCCCCATGCAATAAATTAATCTATTTTCTTAATGTGTAAAAAATGATTGTAAATCAGTATTCTATAATTAACCATTTAATATGTGGTAATGCCATGTCACTTTGTAGTGAAATTACATTTTTCTTATAAACAAGTCAGTGTTAAAATGTGTATGTTTTTCACATCTCAGTACATGTGTATGTGTGTGAAAGGCAAATAGCAAACATAAATAAGCTCTACATAAAGGAATGAAGAGTTTATGATTTCCACTTATATGAAATCACTAGAATTATACTCATTCCATAAAGACAGAACCTAGAGTATATGTTACTGGAGTGGTCAGGATGGGGAATGGGGATTTAAAGCACGATTGGTGCAGGGTCTTTGGGGTAATACCAAAGTTTCAGTAATGGATGGTTTTCACACAACATTGTGAATTTGAATGGTACCATGAAATTGTGTATAAGGGAATGGTTGAGATGGGAAATTTTATGGTTTATACATGTTACCAAAATTTAAAATGGGAGAGACAAGAGATAATAAAAATTAAATAGATCATGGAAAAGATCTAATAAAATACAACCTAATGCCCAGATAACACTTTTGGGGCAATTGAAAAAAACTGGACTATAAGCCATATTCATTAAGATTCTTGAACTTGATAATTGGACTTAATGTGATGACATAAGTGAAGATCCTTATTCTTAGGAAATATACAAGAAGGAGGTAGTAGGTTGGATTATTCCCTCTGCCAAAAAGAAAAGCATGTTATTAGTCATCATCCATTCTTGTGGACATAAACCCATTTTAAATAGGAAATTTGAAAGATGTTCAAACAAATTCTCTCATACCCTAACTTTGAAAGGCTAAGAGTTTCCTGTATTAATGTCAATACCCATTTATTTGTGATGGATGACCAAGGGTTGCCAGAGATTGCCACCTGATTTAATCAGCATGACTTCAGTAAATAGTAGTAAATAAGGAATCTGAAAAATAACTTTCTTATTGTGTGTGTGAAAATCCAGGTTATATTTAATAATTTGTTGATTTGAATCATTATTAATATATGCATTTATCTTTACCTTTATTGAAAGATCAATATTAATAATTAGCTTAGGTAAAACTTCAGACAATATATTTACTGTGCATGAATGAGAACTATAAAATTGCAAATATTTCTATAGGAAGTTCAATTACCTTATTTTCAACATTTCTTAAAAAATTGATCAATGGCAAACTTTAATGCACAGAAAAATAATATATAAGATTTATATCCATATCCATATATCATACTTATTTGAATGTGAATAAATTTGTGAGATTGTGGGTGGTTCTGTTTGCAAGGAAAGAACTTTGCAATGAAGAATATGACACACATTTTAGTACATTACTGTTATTGTCAATTTAGGTAAATAAAATTTTTCTAAAGTCTTAATGTGATCTCAATTGTATATATCTTCTTGGGGCACTTTACGATATTTGAGTGCCTGCTCTATGGAAAGTACCAACATTTGAGTGCCTGTTCTGTGAAAAGCATTTGCTTGAGTCTGGAATGAAAAAAAAAAATTAGGGAGCATATCTACTGACAAAATGTGTAATATAATGTGCCCTAATGAATCTGAAATTCTAGAAATATGGTACTGAAATTCTAGAAATATGGTTATCTCTAAAAGTAAGAAAATAATAAAAATTCTTATATCTCATACCCAAGTCTTCTGAGAAAATATCCATATTTTAAACTGTTTTCTAAATGGTATTTAAGTTTGATGTTTTATTCTTGTTAAAGTAATAGATACCCATAATGTAAAATGTTAAGGACTTGAAATAAAAGCCAATGGCTTCCTTCCCCACTGCTCATCCTCTATACCTCTCACTTGAGGAACCACTATTGACCATTTCCATATTTCAGTTTTTCTGATGGATATTTTAAAATCTCTAAACAATATGCTAATATAGTCCTGTCTTGAATAATCAGATTGAGATATTACTATTGACTTCTTGCTAATTTACATAAATTTCCACCTCCCCTCCAGGTCATAATTACAATCAACAGAGAAGGTAAAAATTGTGATAAACTGTTTTGGATGGTGGCCTGAAGAATAACTTTCTAATATAGGAAAGATTCTAGAGGTAACTTGAATGAGAACATCATATATACCTCATATATAGAAATTCCATCATATTTAAATATTATAAATATATTTATTGTAGAGAAAACCAACAATAATTAGTTATGTTTGTGAAAGTGCTTATCATCATTTATAAAACAATTATTAGGAACTTACAAAAATCATGAAGTGGAAAGAATTTTGACCCTAAATAAGAGAAATTAACTAGTTAATAAAAGTAAAAGCAAAATAAACAAAATCAGAACACATAATAATTCTAATCATTGAGGACATATTTGGTGAATAACATTCACAACATGTCATTATATGTTAAGTTTGTATTTACTTCCAGTTATATAGTTATTTATAGGGCAGGGGTAGTTTTAATTATAGGTGTTAATGCTTTCAAAATAATATATTTAGAATTGTAAAAAAAAGAAAAAAATCCAGATTTCTCAATTTTCAAGAAGTTTATATATTGCAATTGTTTTAATTCAAATATAAAGGACTATATATCATAATTTTAAAAATCCATTTAGTAAATGAAAAAAAAAAGTTTAAGAAGGAATTATGAAGATGAAAATTGACAGATATTTTTGAAAATGTAATCACTGGAACTTATGTAAATTGAAACATATTATTGCTTGAACTAAAGATTAGATGAAAATGAACGTATTAGATTAAAATAGCTAATGACCTTAAACATGTAAAGTTACTCCAAATATTGCACAAAAGAGAAGGAATTGAAATTTCATGCACACAATACTCATTCACATGTGCACAAACACAGAAGATGCAAGCTAAGGAATATGGAGAATAAAGAAGGAAAGAAGAAGAAATAAATAGCCAGCTGACATTTCCATAAAAGTATAAAGTATATGCATCATCATGTTCAGAAAGAACAATTTATCATGACCCAGATATATAAAATGTGTAAGTGGTGTTAAGTATATCTTTTGTACCAGGTACAATATTTACCCTTCTCCAGCCTGCTATTTTCCCTGGAGTCTGCACATCTTGGATTGCAACTAGGAGCTCATTGTTCTTGCATTCTGGTTGAATTTGGTCTGTGAAGGGTACTTTCAGGAAATTAGACAGAGGAAATTAGGTGTAGTTAAGGATGTCTATTCTTAGCTGTCTTTTTGTGGTGCTAGCTGAGACTGGTTGCATTCTCTAAATGGAGGTCATATGGTCTGCCAGGCAACCTTCCTACATCGCTTTCTCTCTGTCTTTCTTTTCCCTTTAACTACTCCTTTCCCTTACCATTTCAGGCCTTAAGGTGAAAACTGTCATGCTATTAATGTAGCAACTTTGTAAATATCTCCTTTAGCAGAAAAACTAACCATAGATATATACTAACATTCAATATCAGGAGGCCTGTATTCAAATATGACAAAACTATGTGCATGTTAAAATTTAAACTTATAGTTTAATGTCTCACACATATTAAGAAGTTATAAATGTTAATCAGGTATTGTCAGGCAGGTGAAAAAGAACCAAAGTATTTCCATGAATGAAGATGAAAATATTAGCAACTATTTAAGTAAGAATTCCAATGAGAAAGATGCACAAAACTATGTGGAGCAGGAGAAACTATAAATGTACTTGATACTGGATATGGGAAAAACTGCCAAGCACATTGCACAGCATTTTATGAAAGTATAAGATGTTGGGAAAAAGGTTAAAGATATAGAATAATATAAAAAGAGTCTCATTGGGGTTCTAGTCTCAAAGTAACTCACAACCAAGTTCTTCTTAACTACAAAGGGAAAAATAACAACTTTACATTGGAGAATTCTGGCAGATACCATTGTAACCAAGTGCTCAAAGTTAACATCACCAGTAGAGGAACAAATTGATACCAGGTGTCTCCTTACTTTATGCATTTCTGTAGGATTGATCCAAAAAGTATATAACCTGATCCTAATCATGAGGAAAACTTAGACATTTATAAATGGTGGACATTATACAAAATAAAGGGCCTTCTTATTTCAAAATATCATTGATCAAGAGTTCAGAAAGTCTGAGGGATTATTCCAAATAAAAAGAATATATTCAGTGAGTAATTATGTACTGAATCTTAGAATATAGACATAGACATAGACATAAATGAAGATATAATTAGTGATATATTGTTGTTACTGGGAAATTTGGCAACATTTGTATAAAGTAGGAAGACTAAAAAATATATGGAATCTCTCAAATTTTTCTATTTCATTATTTGCAGCTTTCATCTATCATCATTATTTATTTCCTCATGTAATTTTAGTTTATATTTAAAGTTTTGTTTAATTTCACTTGCTTGTCTATCGTGCAGATACACTATTACTTTGAATAATATAGAAACATTTTCATCCCTTTTCATGCTTTTTGCTTTTAATTCAGTTTTATGACATTAATATCTTTAAACCTGAATTTTGGAGGAGGAGTGTGCTGTAAATACGTGAATGCTTGTCTCTGTTCTGAAACCTTCAAAACAGGACATTTTTATCATTGCATTAACAGTCCAACTTAGCTCGCTAAGCTGAAACTCTATTCAATGATAAAGGAAATCACAATAATAAATGAAAGTATATAAGAAATAATGAATGAATAAAATTAAAAATGACAATGTTAAGTGTTATTCAAAAGCATACTATACTTCTCAGCCCTAAAATATTAATGGCAGGTAAATGAATGAAATAGAATTATTAAATCCCTGTCTTAGGGTAATTTTCCTGACCACATTATTTCCTTTATTTCCATTTTTCTTAAAGAGAGAGACAAGTATGAAAAAGTTAGAAATATGTTTATTTGTGGCCATGAACACTTGTTTTACTCAAATACTTAGGGACTGTGAGTAATTTTGTTTAATGCAAAAAAAAGTTAGATATGCTAAATAAATTTTGCCATTATAACAATTGAAATCACTAAAAAATGCTTACCTATTTGACTCAATTCCTTATTTTTCCATTGAATAAATTATGCAGATTTTTCCTCTAATAAATTGAAACTATTTAATATCACTTCATCTCAAACCCAAAAGCTAACATTTACTCAGTGAACTTTCCACTACCCACAATGATGGAGAAAGAATGAGCATATGTAAAAGGAGTTAAAGGGAAGAATGTGGGGAGGCAAATTGTAAATTTTGCTTAAAAATACTTAATACATTTACATGAAGGTTGAAAAATAAAATCAGAACAAGTGGAAGATATCAAACTCTCACTGCCAAAGGAAATAACAACCACAATATTTCATCACAATGAGGCCATTTGCATTTAACTCTATGTCTTTATCATTCCAAATCTCCTGCTACATGATTTGTATTGACCTTATGAGAGGGATAAGGTAAAACAAGGAGGGTAATTGGCAGTATATTGGACATGAAAACTACTATAAAATATTTGGAATATTTTAAATGTGTACTAGATAATGCGATGCTTTATTGGATTTGAAGAATGAATGGAAAGAAAGAGAAAAAGGAGCTCTTGGGGAAAGATATTTAACTTATTAGGTATGGGGGAATGTCTAATGGAAAAAATAAAGAAAAGTAAATAATTTGATGAATATGAGGCCAACATCTTCAGCCAAACTGTAAGACATTTAATAGCTGAAGTAATCAGTTTATGTGCCCAATGAAACTATAGGTATAAGAGGTTAAATGGTTAATTTGGGTATTTTGAAGGAAAACGGCCAAGGTTTCACTACATTTTGGGGGAAGAAAGCTAAGACCAAGAAAAATGTTTTAATTAAACTTCAGAAACAATTGTTATAGTATAGAATATTCATAACCAGAAAGATACACCATGTTGTAAGTACTTACAAAGTTACAAATCATTTGCTACAAAGTTACAAAGTTCCTTAACGTTTTCAGGACCTTAATCACTGGAGGATTGATGGAGGTTCTTGTGGTTGGATCCTTTAAGGCCTTCCTAACTAATGTATTGCAAGGCTCCATATAATATTGAAACTTAAGCAGGTACAAACCACAATCAGACAAGGAGTATATCTCATATGAGTTTGATTCTCACTCAGTAACAGGATAAATTTAAAATACATATTTATAATTTTCTTGAATATAACATTTTAAAAATTATTTCCTTACAGTTTTCTTTGCTTGTTTGTAAGACTGTTAGTGATAGGATTAAAGAATGCAGGTATTGTGTTTTTAAAAGTAGAAAGAATTGTGTTCACAATAGTTTCTCAGTTACCAGAGGCTTTAGGTTCACATAAACACCAGAGTTGAGGTAGACAGACCACATGAGGAAATGAGGGACACAGGGGGAAAAGCCCTTTGCCTGCTTCCTGTTCATCTCAAAATTGAATGCAGTTGAAAATATATGAATATAAGACATTAAAATTAAAATTAAAGAGCCACCATCAAGCACCATGGTGAGGCAATAATTAAATCCTCACTGTTTAACAATATGGTGACATAAGACATTCCCTGAAAAAGCCTCCCCATAGATTCAGCATATAGAAGGACAAATCCCCCTTGCTTAGAACTCTTGAGGTGGAGACTGGAGAAGGACTCCAAAAATGCTGAATTGAAGAAAAGAAATTTCTATCCTGGACCTCCTGGTCCATTCCCCTCCCTGTCATGCAGCCCTAAAGGGCTTGAGAGTTGTTCAGAGGCAGAGTCTGACTGTGATCCCTTCCACCATGGACTTAGAATATAGAGCAACTCAAAGTAAAGAGTTAGAACCTCACAAATATACATGCATAGGGACCCACGTCTTCAGAGACCCATGAAGAGATATATCACTGAGGAATGCAGCAAAAATGGGCCCCCAAGAGGGATTAGAAAAAGGAGAGACAACAGGAGAAAAGCAAATGCCAGGTGGTGTGCTCATTAAAAGTAGTTTCTATAGGTTGGACCAAATAAATGCAAAATAGATTTTTCTGGAGTGACCAGAATTATAATGCCATCTTAGTGAATGAATATTTCAAAATGAAGTATTTAATTTTTTACAGTTTAATTTTAAAATTTAAAGATAAAGATGTACACATGCATTAGGGAATTGGACTCCAAAGTAGATTCTGATTATTCATTGTGTAGGGTATAAATAGTTTTTTAATAAATATATAAGAACTTGTATTTAAATTTGTTTGCTGCTATATTTTAAGTTAAATTAATGTTCACACATTAAGAGCAACACAATACCTTTATTCAATTACACACATACATAATGGATATATGCATACTCGTATAAGTGAGGTATGGTATCATTTTACTGCAAAAGCTCTGCAATAAAAAACAGCACAAAAATAGTTGAAAAACCATTATATTTCATGAAGTAACAATCACATCAAAACACTGTGATAACAATCTTAGAATTAAGAATTGTGCTAGTGCTACTTTTAATTACTGTAATAGTGCCTTCAATTCACAGATCAAGAAATTGAATACTATTCTATGGAATTTGCATGAATTTTGGATATATTGTGTCAATATGGCCAATTATTTTTTCACCCACTGGAGATTACTGTGCACACAGCAGCCATTATTATAGGGTTTATGAGTTATATATGAGAAATCTTCATGAAACTTTACTGAAAGCTGTATTTCCATCATATAACTTACTTAATATATTGCAACAATATAAGAGAAGATTTATAATTGAAATGGAAATACATTAATCTTATGAAAGTATTATTTTTTTGTTTTTTCTGTCTTGATTTTATTTATTTTTATTTTTCATTTTTTAAAAGATACATAGATTACATAAATGTTACACATACAATATAGGGATTCCCACATGCCCCACTCCCCACATCTCCCACACCCTCCCACATAAACAACATCTTTCAATAGTGTGGCACATTCATTACAATTGATAAATGCATCCTGGGGTATTGCCATTGAGCATGGATCATAGTTCACACTGTAGTCTACACTCTCCTCCACACAGTTCTGCAAGTTATGGAACGATATAAAATGGCCTATATCTGTCATTGCAATGTCATTCAGGATTATTCCCAAGTTCCAAAAAAGCCCCCGTATTACAACTGCTTTTCCCTCTCCCTGCCTTCACAGCCTCCAGTGGCCATTGTCTCCACATCAATGTTGCAATTTCTTCCATTGCTAGAATCACAATATGTCTATAGTAGAATACCAGTAAGTCCACTCTAGTTCATAGCTCTTCCCCCAATCCTGAGGATTCTGGGATGGAGATGTCCATACCACCCATAATTGAGAGTGATCTTTGATCCCATACAGCCAATGGATGGGACTGTCTGGCTTGCAGTTGTAGGCTCTCTCGTTTCCTTGATATGGTGGTTGTTAATCCTCACCTCTTTTTTAGTTGTTCTGGGTGAGCCCAATAAATGGAGGTGTTGAAACTCCACTGAGTCTCCAGGCACATGTGACACAAGGACAGCCCAAAGATTCATGTCTCTTAGATGTACACCTACAAACTGCAGCACCAAGTATACCTTTAAATAGAAGGGACAAATGAGCCATGTGTAAGGAAGTCATAATTGAGTCCAACTTTGTCACTCTCAGGAGCTTAAACTCCAAATCAGGGCCCACTGGCAAGGCACCAAACTCTGGAGCTATCTGCCCTGATCATAGGATCTGGGCATCTCCAGAGCCCTCAAGAGCCCCACTATTTGGGGTAGTATCCACTTTGGCGGTCTATGAGATCGGGCTGAAATGTGCATAAGCATTAACTCTGGGATGACTTCCTGACTCACTTTGAAGTCTCTTAACCATATAAGTTCATTTGTCTTTACCTTTTCCTCCTTTTATTCAAGGTCTTTTTCCAGTTGCATTGCTAGTTTGTGCTTGGTAGTAATCCCTCAGTGCAAGGGAGGTTCATGAAAGTCCAATGAAAGGTCCTTGATGAGCTTCTGGGAGAAGTTGGCTGTCCAAAGACAAGCTGGGAAATTCTCTCTGAATGTTGAAATCATTTCCCATTTTAAGGTACCCAACTGATTGGTAAAAACATCACCCATTGCTGATGCAACCTCCTTGATTGATGCAGATGTAATCAGCCATCCATGCAGTAAACTCACTGGTGATGAAAGTTCATAAATGCTCTTGTATTACAATTAGCCCAGTGCTTGCTGTACCTAACACCTGGACACAATTACCTGGCCAAGTTTACACATTAGCCTAACCATCACAGTCCACCCCTTGTCAACTCAGCAACCATACACATTACCTAAACCATACTAAGTGTCTAAGTAAAAACAATAACAGACAAGCATACACATACATTTCCACCTAACAATGTTCAACTCCCATGCATACAAACTGAAACGCATTAATTGCCCACAGAATAGGGATCATGTCCTTGGGTAATATTCACTCTTAAACTTGACATCCTTAAATATTATGATGTGAAATTAATACAACTTTTCATATGATAGGGGAAAAGGTTGGTGAAGAAAACAAAAAAAAATTTGTTTTGTGTACATATACAATCATACTCATAACAAAACAAGGAAGAAGGGTTCATGATTATTGCAGTCCTTGTTTCTGTAACTGGTCATGTGCTCGAATTTCATATTTATCACTACCTTCTTCCACTACCCATTCCATGTTCCTGTTACATTCAGCAAGCACTTCAGTTGACTATGGTTCTTTACCTGGTGGAGTGACCTAAACTTTCATTCCCAAAGATTCTGGGCCATTGTTAGTCCTGCTTGAATTGGTTTGTTGAAATTTTCCATTGACTTTAAACACACAGCATGGCAGTTCTAGGAGATGCCCTAGAGGATCTCCTGCATTCCAGGCAAACTCTTCTTTACCCCCATTATGTAGATGTAGTCCTACTTCTCCTTGATAGTCAGGATCAATCACCCCAACCAGTACAGTAATTGCCTTCTTTGCCTGTTGATTCACAGGTAAGAGGAATCCAAAGTGTCCAGGTGCCAGTATTAACTTCCAGTTCAATGGAATCATTGTTGTGTTCCCTGGTGGCAGCACTCCTCTTTTTGGGGCTAAAACCTGTAGACCAGCAGAGCTTACGGTTGCAGGGAAAGGGAGCAAAAATTTTCCTAGTGGGTCTCTAGGGTTAATAGTGAGTGGTGTCACTCCCATTTCCACCCCTTGGTTCTTGGATCCATGAATCCCGGTTACAGGAGAAACAGCACCATTAAAAGGATGCTGATTTAGAGCATACACAGCCTTCTGAAGAACATTGCCCCAGCCCTGCAAGGTATAACCACCTATTTGGCACCATAATTGAGTCTTCAATTATGGCCATTTGACCGTTCTATTAATTCTGCTGATTCAGAGTGATAGGGAACATGGTAAGACCAGTGAATTCCATGGGCATGTGCCCATTCCCGCACATCATTTGCTGAGAAATGGGTTCCTTGATCAGAAGCAATGCTGTGTGAAATGCCATGGTGGTAGATAAGACACTCAGTAAGTCCACGGATGGTAGTTTTGGAAGAAGAATTGCGTGCTGGAAATGCAAACCCATAGGCAGAGTATGTGTCTATTCCAGTTAAAACAAATCACTGCCCTTCCATGGTGGAAGTGGCCCTATGTAGTCAACCTGCCACCTCGAGGAATGGTGTCATATCGGGGCCTGAGTGTGGGTCTCTGCTGCTGGCAGATTGGACATTCAGCAATGGATGTAGCCAAGTTAGCCTTGGTGAGGGGAAGTCCATGTTGCTGAGCCCATGCATAACCTCCATCCCTCCCTCCATGGCCGCTTTGTTCATGAGCCTATAGGGCAATGACAGGAGTAGCTGGGGAAAAAGGCTGAGCATTAGCCACAGACCAGGTCATCTTATCCACTTGATTATTAAACTCTTCCTCTGCTGAAGACATCCTCTTGTGAGCATTCACATGGGACACAAATACGTTCATGTTTTTTGCCCACTCAGAAAGGTCTATCCATATAGCTCTTCCCCAGACCTCCTTGTCACCAATTTTACAATCATGTTCCTTCCAAGTCCCTGACCATCCAGCCAAACCATTGGCAACAACACATGGATCATTGTACAAACACACCTCTGGCCATTTCTTCTTCCAAGCAAAAAGAACAACAAGGTGCACTGCTCAAAGTTCTGCTCACTGGGAGGATTTGGCCTTACTGATATCCATCAAGGATGTCCCAGAAAAGGGCTGCAGTGCCAGTTGTCCACTTTTGGGTGGTACCTGCATAGCGTGCAGAACCATCTGTAAGCCAGGCCCAAGTTTTCTCATCCTCAGTCAACTGATTGTAAGGGGTTTCCCAAGAGGCCAAAGCTGTGGGCTGGGAAAGAGAAGGTAACATGGCAGGGGTGGTGATCATGGGCATTTGGGCTACTTCCTCATATAATTTACTTGTGCCTTCAGGAACTGCTTGAGCCCTATCTCATATATATCACTTCCAATTTATTATGGAGTGCTGCTGTGCACACCCAAATTTATGGGTTGGTAGGTCAGAGAATACCTAGCTCATGATAGGCAACTCAGGTCTCATGGTAACTTGATGACCCATGGTTAAGTATTCAGTCTCTGCTAAGGCCCAGTAGCAAGCCGAAAGCTGCTTCTCAAAAGGTGGGTAGTTATCTGCAGAGGATGACAAGGCTTTGCTTCAAAATCCTAAGGGTCTGCATTGTGATTCCCCTATAGGTGTCTGCCAAAGGCTCCACACATCATCTCTATTTGCCACCGAAACTTCCAGCACCATTGGATCTGCTTCATCATATGGTCCAAGTGGTCATGCAGGTTGCACAGTAGCCTGGACCTGTTGCAGGGCCTCCTCTTGTTCTGGTCCCCAATCAAAACTAACAGCATTTCTGGTCACTCAGTAAATGGACCAGAGTAGCACACCCAAATGAGGAATGTGTTGGCTCCAAAATCCGAAGAGACCAAGTAAGAGTTGTGCCCTTTTTTTGGTCATAGGAGGGACCAGGTGCAACAGCTTATCCTTTATTTTAGAAAGGATATCTCGACAGGCCCTATACCACTGGACACCTAGAAATTTCATTGAGGTGGAATGACCTGCATTTTTGTTGGATTTATCTCCCAACCTCTCTCATGCAAATACCTTACCAATAAATCTAGAGTCTTTGCTACTTCTTGCTCAGCAGGTCCTATCAGCATGATATCATCAATATGATGGACCAGTGTGATGTCTTGTGGGAAGGAGAGACGATCAAGGTCCCTGCGGACAATATTATGACATAGGGCTGGAAAGTTGATTTATCCCTGAGGCAGGACAGTGAAGGTATACTGCTGGCTTTTCTAGCTGAAAACAAACCATTTCTTTTGGTCCTTACTAATGGCAATTAAGGAAAAAGCATTTGGCAGATCAACAGCTGCATACAGGTACCAGAGGATGTGTTGATTTGCTCAAGCAATGATACCACATATGGGACAGCAGCTGCAATTGGAGTCACCACCTGATTAAGTTTACAATAATCTACTGTCATCTCCAGGATCCATCTGTTTTCTGCACAGGACAAATAGGAGAGTTGAATGGAGATGTGGTGGGAATCACCACCCCTGCATCCTTCAAATCCATGATGGTGGCACTAATCACTGCAATCCCTCCAGTAATCTAGTATTGTCTTTGATTCACTATTTTTTTGAGGCAAGGACAGTTCTAGAGGCTTCCTCTTGGCCTTTCTAACCATTATAGCCCTCACTCCACAATTCAAGGATCCAATGTGGGGATTCTGCCAATTACTGAGTATGTCTATTACAATTATACATTCTGGAACTGGGGAAATAACCACAGAATGGGTCCGGGGACCCACTGGACCCACTGTGAGATGGACCTGAGCTAAAACTCCATCAATCACCTGACCTCCATATGCCCCTACTCTGACTGTAGACCACAGTGACGTATTGGGTCTCCAGGAATTAATGTGACTTCTGAGCCAGTGTGAAATAATCCCTGAAATGTCTGATCACTTCCTTTTCCCCAATGCAGAGTTACTCTAGCAAAAGGCCATAGGTATCTCTGGGGAAAGGTAGGAGGAAGATTAACAGTATAAATTTTTGGCAGTTTAACAGGATCCTTCCCCAAGGGGACCTGGCCTTCTCCTCATTCAAGGGGCTCTGGGTCTGTAACTGTCTCAAGTCTGGGAATTGATTAAGGGGCTGTGATTCTCTGTGTCTGTAATTTGAGTTAGGGTTTTGTTCACTCGACCTAGAACTCTTCTGCTTATACAGATCCAGAAGAAATTTAGTAGACTGCCAATGTATTTCACTCAATGAAAATTGAGGTAGCCAAATCCAACTTGCCTTTGGCGATTAACTGCCGATACTTGACTTTTACCAGACCGAGATCTGATCATCCCCATAATGTTTAAGGATTCCCATTCCATTACAGCCCTCACTATAGTAATATCTGGTCTCCAGAGAAGAGCAACCACAGAGGCCTTCAGAGAAGATGGAGTTAGTCTTACAAATTTATTCCTCACAATCCTGGTAAAAGGTGTGTCCTCTGAACATTCCTGTGGTGAGTAGGCAGATCTCAAATGGTAAATCCATTCTAGCATTCCAATCTCTCTAAGCCTGTGAATCCCCTCGTCCACTGTATACCAGGCAAATTGGGTATCTCAACATCAGATATGCTAGGTCATCGTTTGTTCCATGTTTCAGTCAGCCACCCAAACAAACTGTTAGAGCCCTTTCTAACCCCTCAAGCTACAGCGTTGAATCCAGAATTTCTACTTAGTGGGCCCATATCAATAAATTCAGCCTGATCCAACTTTATATACCTTCCACCATTACCCCATACCCTTAGTATCCATTCCCACACATATTCCCCTGGTTTCTGTCTCTATCAGTTGGAAAACCCATGCAGTTCTTTCAGAGTATAGCTTATTTCCTCATGGGTCACACTTTGTATTTCACCTTTGGGGGCTTGTTGTGATTTTAGTCTGGTAATAGGTCTCAAAGGCAAGAGGGGTGGTGGGGGTGGGTAAGGAGAAGGATTAGAGATGTCTTGCAGGCTACTGACCTGAGGGCATTCATTTGCATTTTCTTCTGGTGAGACAGAATTAATCTCTTCAGGCAGGGTTTGGAAGGTAGATTCCTCACAGCAGACTGGAAGTTGGGCAGTGCATGCTGGAGTTTGGCTGGTACCTGCTTCGTACCTGGGAGGAGGTCCTGACTCTCTGGGGCAGGCTGGAGGCTGGGCAGTGCAGACTTCAGTTTGGCTGGTACCCACCTCAGGGCTGGAAGGAGGTCTGGACTCCCTGGGGCAGGCTGGAGGCTGGATGATACAAGATTTACAAGACGTGGTATCCACAAGGCAGGCCATCACAGGTTATCTTTTAAAGTCTCAGCAGAATTTAGGGTCCCAATGTCCCCACCAATATTATCATCATCCTTTATGTCTCCATCCTTGGGGCTCCACTCCTTTCCAATCAATGCCTACACTTCAATTGCAGAAACCCTGTGAAGTTGTGATTTTGGTTTCCCCTGTAGTTCTATACTTGTACAATGAGAGTATGGGTTTGATTCTCAGATATCTCAAGTCTGTGGCCACAGGAGACAAGATTTTCTTTCAAGGCACATGTAGAAACTTTCATATCATTCACGTGGCATTTAAGTTTCAAATTTGAAGACTTTAGCTCATCTCTTTCTTTTGTAACTGTATCCAGAGTATCTAGGAGGAGCCAGCCAACATCATTATACTTTTTGACTCACAAAATTCTGTTAAGGTGTTGAAAACACTCTCACCCAGATCCTTGTTTCTTGTAAGCATGGAAGTAGGGAATCCAGTGATGCTATTTTGCATATCTCTATTGCCAGCTCATGCCATGGACTGTTAACAACCTCTTTATTATTGGAAAAGGAGTCATTAGTATCCTTGAGTCCAAATAGAGTAGAGAGCATGTTACAAAACTCCCAGAACCACCTCAGACATCCCATGTTTAAGACTCTGTTCCTCAAGAACCACTCCTGGTACCAATCTGTATTATCCAGGGTTCTCTCAGGAAACAGAATCAACAGGAGATATCTATCAATAATATGATATTTTTTAAGATTCTCTCACGCAATTGTGGGGATGCACAAGTCCAGGTTCCACAGGCAGGCTGCAAGCCAAGGGCTCCGATGAAAGTCCGATGAAAGGTCCTCCATGAGTTTCTGGGAGAAGTTCGCTGTCCAAAGACGAGCAGGGAAATTCTCTCTGAATGTTGAAATCACTTCCTCTTTTAAGGCATTCAACAGATTGGTAAAAGCATCTCCCATTGCTGATGCAACCTTCCTAATTGATGCAGATGTAATCAGCCATCCATGCAGTAAACTCACTGGTGATTGAAGTCCATAAATGCTCTTGTATTACAATTAGCCCAGTGCTTGCTGTACCTAACACCTGGACACAATTACCTGGCTGAGATGACACATTAGCTTAACCACAACAAGTGTATATGCAAGGATCTTTATTAGAACTCTCAATTCAGTTCCATCGGTTGATATGTTTATCTTTGTGCCAATTGCATGCAGTTTTGACCACTATAGATTTATAGTATGTTTTATAATCAGGTAGTTTGATTCCTCCAATTTCATTTTTAATTTTCAATATGTCTTTGGCTATTTGGGGTGTCTTACACTTCCAAATAACTTTTGTAGTTAGTTTTTCCAATTCAGTAAAAAATGCTGTTTATTTTTATTGGGATTGTATTAAATATGTAGATTAGTTTGGGTTGGATAGACATGTTATTGGTGCTTAGTCTTCCTATCCATGAACAGAGAATATCATTCCATTTCTTTAAGTCTGCTTTCATTTCCTTTAACACTGTTGTGTAATTTTCTGTATGTAAGTCCTTTACATCTTTAGTTAAATTGATTCTTAGGTATTTGATTCTTTTAGTTACTATTGTAAGTGGAATTTTTTTCTTGATTTCCTCCTCAGATTGCTCGACTTTGGTGTACAGAAATGCCACTGATTTTTGAGAACTGATTTTATAGCCTGCGACTTTACTGAACTCTTTTATAAGTTCTAGAAGCTTTGTTGTAGATTTCTCAGGGCTTTCTATGTATAGGATCATGTCATCTGCAAATTGTGAAATTTTTACTTCTTCCTTTCCAATTTGAATGCCTTTCATATCTTTTACTTGTCTCAGTGATTGAGCAAGTACTTCTAAGTCAATGTTAAGTAGGAGCGGGGATTGTGGGCATCCTTATCTTGTTCCTGATCTCAGAGGGAATGCTTTTATGATTTCACCATTGTATATGATGTTAGCTGTAGATATTTCATATATACCCTTTATAATGTTCAAAGTTTTTCTTACCCTACCTTTTGCAGTGCTTTTATCAGGAAAGGGTGTTATATTTTGTCAATTGCTTTTTCTGCATCTATAGAGATGATCATGGGATTTCTTTCTTTTGATCTGTTTATGTGGTGCATTAATTTGATTGATTTTCTTATGTTGAACCATCCTTGCATGCCCAGGGTGAAACCCACATTTTGTGATGTATAATTTTTTTGATGTGTTGTTGAATATGATTAGCAAGTATTTTCTTGAGGATTTTAGCACCTAGGTTCATTAGAGTGATTGGTCTGTAATTATCCTTTCTTGTGGCATCTTTGGCTTTTGTGTTAGGGTAATTTTGGCAAGAGAGAATGAGATAAGCAATTTTCCTTCTACTTCTATTTTTGGAAGAGTTTAAGCAGGATTGGTGTTAGTTCTTTCTGGAATGTTTGATAGAATTCACCTATGAAGCCATCTGGTCCTGGGCTCTTCTTAGTTGGGAGGTTTATGATGACTGTGTCTATCTCTTTACTTGTAATTGGTCTCTTGTGTTCATCAATTTCTTCTTTCATGAATGTAGGCTGCTTCTGAGTTTCTAGGAATTTGTCCATTTCCTCTAAATTTGCTTCTTGTTGACATATAATTTTTCAAAGTATACTCCTATGATACTCTTTATTTGTGTGGGGTCAGTGTTGATATCCCCTTCCTCATTTCTTATTTTGTGTATTTGCATCTTCTCTCTTTTTTCCTTGTTAGTCTAGCTAAGGGTTTGTCAATTTTATTGATCTCAAAGAACCAGGTTTTGTTTTTGTTTATTTTTTTCTAGTGCTTTCTTATTTTCTATTTCAGTTATGTATGATATAATTATTGTTATTTCCTTCTTTCTACTTCCCTTGGAGTTAGTTTGTTGTTTTTTTTCTAATTGTTCCAGGTGTGCCATGAGGTCTTTGATTATATCTCTTTCTTCTTTTTTGATATATGCAGCTAAGGCAATGAATTTCTCTCTCAGTACAGTTTTTGCTGCATCCCATAGATTTTGATACATTTTGTTGTCATTTATTTTTTCATTTCAAGGTAGTTACAAATTTCTTTTGAGATTTCCTCCTTGACCCAATGTGTGTCAAAAAGTGTGTTGTTTAACGTCCATAAATTTATTCCTAATCTGGTTCTCTGGTCCTTATTGATTTCCAGCTTCATTCCATTGTAGAAATTACTTTTTATAATCTCAACTTTACTGAATTAATTGAATATTTTTCTGTGGCCTAATATGTTTTCTATCTTGGAGTATAATCCATGTGCACTCAAGAAGAATATATATCCTGCTGTATTTGGGTGTAGTGTTCTGTATTAGAACCAGATCCTCTAATGTATTATTCAAAGTCTTTGTTTCTTTATTGATTTTCTGTCAATATGCTTTGTCTAATGGTGATATTGGGGAATTAAAGTCCACCACTATAGTTGTGGAGGCAATTATTTCTCCACTTAATTTTCCCGGTGTTTGCCTCCTGTATTTTCAGGAGCTCTGATTAGGTGCATAAATGTTTAAGATTGTTCTTTCTTCTTGAAAAATTATCCCTTTTACTAATATGTAGTGTCCAACTTTGTCTCTTACAATAGTTTTGCATTTAAAGTCCTTTTTGTCCAATATCAGTATAGCTACTCATGCTCTTTCAGTTATTATTTGCTGGTAAGATTGTTTTCCAGCCATTCACTTTCAGCCTTAATAAATCCCTGGGTCTAAGGTAAGTTTCTTGTACACAACATGTAGATGGGTCATATTTCCTTATCTATTCTGCCAATCTGCGATCTTGACTGCTGAGTTTAATCCATTAACATTCATCGTTATAACTCTCAAAGAATTGCTTATATTAGCCATATTTTCTTTGATTTTATGTACATCATATGTTGTTTTTATTTCTCTTTTTGTCTTTTTTGTTTATCTTACACTCTCCCCCATCTCTCTCTCTCCTGCTTTTTCCTTTCAACCTGTAGAACTCCCTTTAGTATTTCATGAATGGCAGTTTTTTTTACTGGCATATACTTTTAATTTTGGTTTATCTGTGAATATTTTGAATTCTCCATCATTTTAGAATGCTAGGTTTGCTGGGTAGAGAATTCTTGACTGGAATTCATTTTCTTTTAATACCTTAACTATGTCATACCACTGCTTTCTTGCCACCATAATTTCAGAATGGAAACCAACACTTAATGTTATTGAGCTTCCCTTCTATGTGATTTTTTGTTTTGTTTTGTTTTTTTCCTTGCTGCTTTCAGTGTTTTCTTTTTGTCTTGAGTATTGGAAAGTTTGACAAGTATATGTCTTAGAGTAAGCCTGTTGGGATTTATACTGTTTGGGGTGTGCTGCACTTCCTAGATATGTACATCCATCTCCCTCAAAAGGATTGGGAATTTTTCAGCCATTATTTCCTCAAACACTCCTGTTCCCTTTCCCTTCTCTTCTCCCTCTAGGATTCCTATAATGCATATGTTTATGGGTTTTGTGTTGTCATTTAAATCCCTAAGTCTCTGCTGGATTTAGTTCTATTTTGTATCTATGTGTTCTACAATCTGTTTGATTTCAGATGTGCTGTCTTCCACATTGCTAATTCTTTTCTCTGCCTGTTCAAATCTGCTGTTATGTGCTTGCAGTGTCTTTTAGAGTTGTTGGATTTTGCCATTCATCACAAAAATATCTGTTATCTTTTTATGTATGTTTACAATTACTCAGTATGTTCTCCCACTGTCTTCTTAATATCCTTAATCTCTTCATTCAGTTAATTAAGTTTGTCCATGATATTTGTGTGGACAGCTTTGATTAGTTATTCAATATTCTGCACCTCTTCCTAGTTTTTAGTTTGTTCATTGGACTAGGGTTTATAATTTTTGGTTGCTGTCTGGTCATTTTTTATCTTGATGGATTTATTCAGTTAATTAGTTTCTCTCTTTTCTCTAGGGTTTTATTTAGTTGCTGTTTTGTGTGTGTGTTAAGTTTTTAATTTGATACTTTGCTCTTCTTATTTTATTCCCTTTCTTTGTCTATGTTCCAATGATCTGTTTTGGCTTCTTCATGTCTTTGACCCTCACTCTTCTTGGTGTTCTTAAGCAGTGTCCTGCTTTGCTGTGCCCCAAAGCATGTCCCCATGGCAACCTCTGGCTTTTTCTTTGATGATTTAGTGAGAGCTAAACCTTATCTGCCTAACCCATCTGTCATGTTCCAACAATCCCCTCCTAATTAATGTATTCTTGTCAAATGGAGATGAATACCTACTAATAAAAAATGTTAAATCTAAATTTTCTACATGTATTACAGAAACGTTCTTTGAAAATTGTTTTTGGTTTGAGCAAAATGTATTTATTGAAAATATATTCTTCTGTGTTATGGTAAACAAGATGAAATATCATTGATATATCTTACCAATCACATCTTCATCACATGCTTCTGTTTTAAGATAAATATATATTATTTTCATTTTAGGGATATTTTAAATTTGTTCATAAATAAATGATTTACTGTTTTAATGTTGCAGAAATAAAGCAAGCAATGTTAATGTATACAGCATTTCTTTTCTAAGACTCTTTAGATTTAAAAGAGATTATTGGAAAGAAACATTTTTAACATGTAAATTTAAGCAAATAGCCTTAAGTAGTTGTGTTTCAGGCATCACAATGTGTGCAATTTTGGGAGCGGAATCCTCAATAAGTAATGTGCTTGTGTTGTTTCTATGCAGTATCATAATACAAGGACAATCTCTTAAAAGTCACATTAGGGCCTGAAAATTGGAACTAGGCAATGCAGCTAATTTTGTAGCATTTTGCAAACTACCTCATGAACATAGAGATGTCTTTAAATAATTATCCTAACACTTCCCTGAATACAGCTTTTTGCTTAATATTTTCCTTACATTCTCTTTTATCTGCTTGTTTCTAAGACTATAGATAATAGGATTCAAGAAAGGAGATACTGTAGAATAGAACACAGAGGTGATCATGTCCTCAATTGTGGGTGAACTGGAAGTTGGCTTCATATACACAGCAACACCTGAACTAAGAAAGAGAGTCACATCGAGAATGTGAGGGACACAGGTGGAAAAAGCCTTTCCCTGTTCTATGGTTGGAAACTTTAGCACAGTAGAAAATATGTGAATATAAGACATGGTGATAAAGGCAAAGCAGCCACCATCAATAACCACTACAAAGATACAATTTGTAATTTCATTATTTGAGGTGTCAGAACAGGAGAGCTTCACTTGCAATAATCTTTTTCAAAACATCTCATACTACTAAAAATTATTTTTTCTTGATTATGTTTTAGATCACCAGTTTATTATAATATACATTAGTATAGTCAATGAGTTCTTGAACTAAGATCAACTTAGATATAATATTCGGCATCATAGAAATCTGTATAAAAATATCTCCAAGAAATATTCTCAATAACACCCATAACATCAATTTACTATTATTAAAACATTTCAAAATGAAGATCTCTGAAAATATTGCAAAAATCCTTAAAACACATTCTCTTGGGAGATTGTTCTCCTGCTGATCTTTTGTTTCCATATGTTATTTGAAATTTCTAAGATTATGGTATTAACATAGATATATATGTCAATATTTCACAATTTAAAAAATTCCTAAGTTTGATGACCTTACCTGAAAAAGGTGGATTGATTGATTTGTTGATTTAGACCTTCATTAAATTCACCACAATTTTCAGAGTTCTAGAAAATAAGAATAATGACTGCTGGTATATTTTCTTGAAACTTATTATAAGTTGATATTGTTTGTAGGCATGAGTATTTATTTAATAAAATTATGAAATAGAATAACAAGAAATATGATGTCCTCTGCATTGTATAAAATATTATTTTTTCCAATAAACCCTGAGCATATGTCAGAAGTTGAATAAATAGTGAAAGAAATTTCTGCTACATTTTAAATTATCAGTCCACTATTACCATATTATAGAAATGCA
Organism: Cabassous unicinctus; assembly: GCA_029593785.1. NCBI lineage: Eukaryota > Metazoa > Chordata > Mammalia > Cingulata > Chlamyphoridae > Cabassous > Cabassous unicinctus. The sequence goes on along the minus strand of JAQZBX010008961.1, from coordinate 7,577 downwards.
ATAGGACTTCACAGTTTGATCACATATTAAAAGACTTTAATTACTTCATATTCACCAACTTTAATTTTCCTGATTGAAATTCCATGTATTGTTGTAACCAAGTTAAAAATTCATTGACATCAGGGGACAATATATTTTTGCCTCATTTCTACCATTTTCTTTCTTTGTAGTTCTGTGAACCTCTTGTAACTCTTTGAAACATAATTTCCTTATCTATAGAACTTGCAATAATGTCTACCTCATGAATTTAATATTTACAAAATATTTCAAAGAGAGAAGGAACTCAAAATGGTAGCTATGTGGAAGAAAAATAAATGAGAATTGCAAATCACTGACAAAAGAATTAAACATTTTATCCCTTCACACTTTCATTTCTTTTATCTTAAACACATACTACTACAATTTATAAATAGGTAAAGAAATGGAAGCAAAACTTAATGCTCTGCCTTGGATAATGTAACATTCTGTTGAAAGGATTATGAGTTTTATAAAAAAGTTACTAACTGATTTTAACTGAAACTGTAAAACTGACACCATATACTTACCAATACACTGGCAGCAGCAGGAGGATAAAATGCAAAGTAAAGTTTTCCTGGGGTAAGCAGACTATTGCATGGGTGTTCATATCACTCCAAGTTTGAAAGCAAGTTACTCATTGTCTTTTCTGAAAATACGTGAAGATTATATTTCCAATCTGAAGAGTCAGTAAAAATATTTTGGTCATTAATGTAGGTATTCATGTACTTTTTCATCCATCTATTCATTTAAATGCAGTATAGTTATAATTCACTCAATATTTTGGGTGAATTATATGCAAAAACTGGACTGGAAGCTGTGTAGATGAAATTCCTGTATGCTTTTTCTTAATATATTATCAGGAATCTCTAGAATTACTCCTGCAGTATAAGACATTGTGTATGTATTTTATATTTATGACAGAGATTGACTTACTCATTTTGAATATGTAATACACCTGAATAAATAATATAGAGTTTTGCCAAGCAAAGATAATAAGCAGACAGGTGTAAGTATTAACTAAAAAGCAATAATATATGTGAATAATTATTACCAAGTTTTAAGATGAAAGAGAGCCCACTAAAATTAAATTTGCTTACATAATTTAAATTAGAGTTCTTCAAACAGAAACCATGGTTAAAGAGCAGAGCTGATCCTATCCCTACCTAATTTGCTGGAATTGGCTCCATCAGGTGCTGTGTTGTCCATTCACTCTGCACTTCCATTAATAGCTATCAATTCTGCTAAATCTGCTGAAATGAGTTTTCAATATGATGAATATAAAAGACATTGGTGTTATTTTGTGAGTACCTTCTGTATCTATATTTTCTATTCTAATTTAATTTATAGTCTCTTTCTCTCAAAAATTGAACAGTGCAGGAAAAATGTGGTTGTAATTCATGGAAAGAGGTGAAAAAGAAGAAAAGATAGCAATAACACTAAACATAAACTAGATAATATACTTTTCTTATTCAAATAGGCAATTCTGGATTTCTGGGATGGTTCTTTCCTATTTTAGGTGCAGGCAAGTATGAGGGGGCACATATTATTGAGATGATTGAGATTATGGCCAGAAATATCCTGTTTTATAACAATGGCCTCTGTATCCACACTTTTTCAACTAAACCTGAACTTAATGACACTAGAGAGAACCCCTGGGAACATAGCCCTTGGTATCTGTAATAGCCATTGCCCAGGAAAAATTTCATGGGATAATTGGCTCCAGTTTGTGAGGTAAGAGTTCTCAAGTAGAAATTTTGCAGAAAACAATTTTGGTTTATCAAAAAATATTAATATATCTGAATGCGAATTTCCTGTGTATCCTAGAGAACAATGAGTAAAAAAGAGGCCCAAATCCTAGACTCTGCCAGATGCTTAGAAAGCAGGTTTTTAACTTGTCCTCCAGGTTTTCCTCTAAGGAATGGAGTGATTTTCACTCTCACTACTGAGGGGGAAACACAGGATTTGATTAATATATAAAACAGTCTATTTTAGTTTCCTTGGCTGCTCAAGCAAATACCATGCCTAATACCATGGGTCAGCTTAAACAATGAGAATTTATTAGCTCTTGGTTTTGAGGCTACATGAAAGAACAAATTAAGGCATCATCAAGGAGATGCTTTCTTCCTAAAGACTGGGGATGGCTGCCTTATGGTCTTGGCCCTTGGCTCCTCAGTCACCTGGCAATGCCTGAGGTGGCTTCTCCTGGTTCTCTGTTCTGTGTGGGTTCCATTGAATTTCAACATCTGACATCCTGTGGTTTTCTCTACATGAATTTCCCTCTGTTAATAAAGGATTCCAGTAATATAGTTAGACCCATCCTGACAGAGGTGAACCAACGTTTAACTGAAATAACCTCATCAAGGTCCTATTTAAAAGGGTTCATATCCACAGGAATGGATTAAGTGTAGTAGCAAGTTTTCCTGGGGTACATATAGCACCAAACCACTATACAGCTCTTATGAAAATTGCCAAAATTGGTATGAAGGAATTGAATGCCATATTCCAGCCTGGGGCCAAAGCGCAACACAGTGGTCTGTGAACTCTGTGGTCATCCTACCTCATCACCTATGCCTCAGTTCTTCATTTTTAGCTAGTTGACATCAGTGCCCACCTTTGAGACCCCTGTGAGAGCATAGCACATGGGAAGAACTAAAATATTTTGATTAGTACCTGGCACAAGATGCATATAAGGAAGTGTTATAGCATCAAATCTTGAATTCACAATAATAATTTGAGTGAATCAGTCAGATCTTGTCAGGAAAGCAGAAACCACTCCACAGTTTTTAGAAATATTACTTGTAATTCTGCTCTTGATTTCCAGCTTATATCAACTGTGCTTAGGCAACACACCTATTATGATATTAAATAACTGAAATATGTTGATTTTTAGCCCACTCTATGTCTACTTTAACACATGGCCAAAACACACTTGAAAAGAATGTGTAATCTATATCATGGGACCATTCATCTATATATTGGCTAGAATAACTTAGACTATTATGCTATTCAATTGCTTAATACAATTACTGTTATTTTTCTCATGTTTTATGTATTGACTAAATTATATTTAAATCACCAATTAAGATTTTGGGTGGTTAAAAATTTCCCCTTATGTTAATGTCATTTTATACATTACATGATTCGAGGCTATGATAATAGTTGTATACAATTTTGGAATTATTATAAAGACTTTACAACTTCCTGAACCCACATAATTACCTACTCAAGAATCTGCATTCCTTCTTGCATCTAGTGTGTCCATATGAGATCGTGTGACAGTTTGAAGCTGGGTGGGCCCCAGTAGATCATGTCCTTAGAGCTAATTTATTCCTGAGTGTGTAAACCTATTATAAGGTGGAATATTATGTTAAATTACCTTTGCTTAGACTATGTGATCCAGTCTTAATGTAATCCTTTATAAACTGGAATGGGTGAAGTCACAGACACAGAAAAACTCCTAGAAGTTAGGAGAGAAAGCCACAGATGGAGCAACCAGAAGCAGAAAGCAACAGAGCCTGGAGGAGAAGGCAAGACTGCTGGATGCTGTCACTATGCCATGCCATGTGTCAGATCACCAACAGCTATAGCTCGGGGAGAAAGCATCTACTGATGCATCATTGACTTGGAAAGTTTACTCTCTCTCAAAACTGTAAGCTTTTAAACTAATAAATTCCCATTGTAAAAGCCAACCCATTTCTGGTATATTGACTTGGGAGCCTTTTGCAAACTAAAACAGAATGTGTTCCCTCAGCCTGAAAACAACATTTTGTTAACCATCAGACTTAAGGTACTGAATTTTCTCTCCTTCTGTTTGTCAAAATATATATTCATTTTTTCCTATGTTTTGGTATTTTCAGAAGTATCCTTAATTTTTACTTCTGACGTAACAGCATGACTACACAAACTTCAAAAGAATATAATTTCACAATATGTTTTCTTTTGTAGCTGAGTTTAATTGTTCATCATAAAATCTATGAAGTTGTTTCACGTACTGTATCAGTAATATTATTTTCATTTTAGGGAATATTCCATCATATGAATACTCAACATTTTATTTATTCATTCATCTTTTCATGGCTATTTTGGTTAATCCCATATTTTGGTTGTTAGGAAAAATACATTTCATATAAGTTTGCTGTACATGTTTTGGAAGACATAAATACTCGTTTTTGTGTGTGCATGTAGATGAAGAATTCCTCAATCAAAAGTGCATGTATGTGTAGTCATAGTATATACTGGCAAGTCATTTTCCAATGGGCATATACCCTTTTACACAATTTCCAAGAATATATGTTAATTCTGTTTCCTCAACATACATGACAAAACGTATATTCACATTCCTAACACTTTAGCTAATAAGTAATCATATTTAATATTACTTATATGCTTATCAAGTAATTCCTTTTCCTCATTTGTGAAATAACTTTTCCAAACTTTTATCCACGTTATTATTGTGATCTATGTAGTACGTTTTCATATACCACATAGAAATCTGCTGTCAGATATATTAATATAACTTATAATCCATTATTTACTTGCTTTATATCTCTATTAATGATGCAATTCAATGAAAAGACATATGTAATTTTAATTACACCCAATTTCATTTGATTTCATTTTATATTCTGTGCCTTCACAAACCTATTTAAGAAATCCTTGCCTATGCCAAAACAGGAATAAACTATCCTATATATTTTATACTGGATGCTTTTTTTTTTCTTAACTTGCTTACTAGGTAAAAAACAATACTTATTTTCAATTTTGTGTTGATATTTAGTAATTTTGAGAATTCTGGGTAATGTTTACTTTTTAGAATTATAATATTTTCCCAGTAAATTTCATTTTAAAAGACCATTCATTTGCCCTCTAAGTTGCCTTGGTGTCTTATTGCAAACAAGAGCACTGTATATCTTTTGCTTTATGTGTGCATGCTTTTTTCTTTTCCGCTGATCTGGTTATCACTTTTCCACCAACACTACATGATCTTATTTACTGTAGACCCATAGAAATCTTGAAATCTTGAAATTCTCCAGCATTATCCATACTCAAAATTTTTATAAATATTGTCAGTCTTTGAACTTCCACATTTGAGAAATAGCTAAGTATTAGAAATTAGTAAAGCAACAAATGAAGAAAGTCTACATTTATTTTATTCAGATTCCAATTAATTAAATAGTTCAGTAAGAACTCGTGTTTTAAAGTGTGACATGTTTCTCTCCATGATTTGTTTATACAAATCAATTTAGGTTTTCCATAATTTTTCCAGCAATATTTTCTAATTTTCTTGAAGAAATATACAATTTTCATTAGATTTATTTCCACATATATGTTAGGGTGGTGTTTTGAACAGTATTGTTATCATTTTCTAATTTTTTCTTGTAATATCTAATGTACATCTAAGTTCAGAGAGTGATGCCAGGAAAAGAGTGAAATAGGAAGCTCCAAGCATCTTTCCTTCAAAAGCAAAAGACAAACCAGCAAAAATAGTCAAAATCACCTTGCAAAGACAAATAGTAATATGGTTACAGAAATCAAGTGATTCCAGATTAGAGATAAAGGCATCAATAAAATGGTTGTTTTTTTAAAAAAATACTTTAGTTACATAAATGTTACATAAAAATATAGGGGATTCCTATGTGACCCACTCCCTATCCCTCTCAAACTTTCTACAATAATAACATCCTCCATTAGTGTGGTGCATTTGTTACAATTAATGAACACATATTGTAGAATTGCCACTAAGCATGGATTATAGTTGACATTATAGTTTACACCCTGTCATGCAATATATTGTAAGTTATGACAAAATATATAATGGCCTATATCCATCTCTGCAACGTCATTCAGGACAATTCCAATGTCTTGAAAATGCCCCCATATTACACACTTTTTCCCTCTCCCTACCCTCAGAACCTCCAGTGGCCACTGCCTCCACATAAATGATTAAAGATTTTCTATTGCTAGAATAACAGTAAGCCTATAGCACAATAACAGAAGATCTACTCTAGTCCATTGTGCATTCAACAATCCTGAAGATTCTGGGATGTTGATACTGATTCCACCTTTAATTTAGAGGGAGTTCAGATCCCATGGGGCTGATGGATGGAACTATCTTGCTTGCAGTTGCAGACGCAATTTTGCACTGTTTTTATCAGGAAAGAGTGCTTTTTTTGTCAAATGCTTTTTCTTCATCTATAGAGATGATTATGTGATTTTTTTCTTTTGATCTGTTAATATGGTGTATTACATTGATTGATTTTCTTATGTTGAATCATCCTTGTATGCCATGGATGAAACCCAATTGTTCATAGTGTATAATTCTTTTGATGTATTGTTGAATTCAATTAGGAAGTATTTTCTTTGGGATTTCAGCATTTAGGTTCATTAGAGAGAAGGTTCTATAGGTTTCCTTTCTTGTGGTGCTTTGTGTGGCTTTGGTATTAGCGTGATTTTGGCATTATATAATGAGATAAGCAATGTTTCCTCCACTTCTATTGTTTGGAAGACTTTAAGCAGGATTGGTATTAGTTCATTCCACAAAGTTTGGTAGAATTCATCTGTGAAGCAATCTGGTCCTGTACTCTTAGTTGGGAGGTTTTTGATGACTAATTCAATCTCGATCCTTGTGATTTTTCTGTTGAGTTCAGCAATTTCTTCTTTTGTCAATGTAGGAAAATTGAGCACTTCTAAGAATTTTTCCATTTCATTTAAGTTTTCCATCTTGTTGACAAATAATTTTCAAAGCATTTTCTTTTAATACTCTTTATTTCTGTGGGATCAGTGGTGATATCCCCTTCCTCATTTCTTATTTGTATCTGCATCTTCTTTTTTCCTTGTTAGTCTAGATAAGGGTTTGTCAATTTTATTAATCTTCTCTAAGATGAAGTTTGGATTCTGTTAATTTTTTCTACTGCTTTTTTATTTTCAATTTCATTTATCTCTGTTCTAATCTTTGTTTTTTCCTTCTTTCTACTTGCTTTGGGATGAATTTGTTGTTCTTTTTCTCGTTCCTCCAGGTGTGCAGTTAAGTCTTTGATTTTAGCTCTTTATTCTTTTTTTAATATAGACATTTATCACTATGAATTTCTTTCTCAGCACTTCTTGAGAAATAAGTTTTGGTATGTTGTGTTGTTATTTTCATTCGTTTCGAGGTAGTTACTGATTTCTTTTGAGATTTCCTCTTTGACCCACTGATTGATTAAGGGTGTGTTCTTTAACTTCCATAATTTAGTGTTTAATCCGGTTCTCTGCACCTTACTGATTTCCAGCTTCATTCCATTGTGGGCAGAGAAATTACTTTGTATAATTTCAGTCTTTCTGAATACATTAAGTGTTCTTCTGTGGCTTAGCATGTGGTCTATTCAAGAAGAATGTATATCCTGCTCTATTTGAGTGTAATATTTTGTATATGTCTATTAGTTCCAGGTGTTATAATGTACTCTTTAAGATCTCTGTTTCTTTATTGATTCTTTTTTGAGATGTTCTTTCTAATGGTGCTAATGGTGTATTGAAGTCCACCACTATAATTGTAGGGACACCTATTACACCACTTAATTTTT